>JBCEWC010000166.1:0-60960 GCA_038996855.1 Solanum aculeatissimum
GGGGGGAATCTGATAGAAATCGCTTTCTCTATTACCATGCAAATTTAGATTAATTAGATTTTTAGAAAGAGGCCTAAATAGAAATTTCAAGCAAGTGGTAAAAGTATACATAATATAATTTTTCGACCAAAATGTGGAGTGAGATTATATATTATCCTCATTGTAATCCAATTTCACCTGCCATTTAACAAACTCTTTTGTCTCAAGTGCTAATATTGTCAAAAAGTTCTTGAAAAATATGATCTCTTTACCTAACCAAATAAAATAATTTAATAAAAAGTAACTTAATCTAACATTAGATATATGAATAAGCTAAAGAAAATTAATACCCAAAGTCACTCCTAGCTTTAATTTCCCATGTGTATATGCATGCAAAGATGTTCATTTTATTAATTAATTATTATAATTGTCCCTACATTAAAACAACTACTCTTTGATTTAAATTTTGACAAGTATACCTTTTTTTTTTCGATTCAATCAATTTGCATGCATCTCAATTATTTCGAGTAATTTTGTTAATAAAAAATTGAGCATGTAAATTGGAGGTAGAGTCAAGGGCGGAACTACTTGACAATTACGAGTTCAACATAATTCAGTAACTTGAGCTTAAACTGAACTTTATATTTATATTAAAAATTTGTTCAATAGATACAAATAATTTATTCAGAACCCTGATAATTAAGCAAAAACATCACAATTCAAAATTCATAAACTAAAAATCTAACTTGACTGGTATGACAAATCCCAATAGCTTTGGTTGAAATGGTCTTGTATTTGTCTCAAAAACAATCTATTAATTCAAAATCTCGTAACTCAGAAGGACTAGTTAGAATACAAAACTCATCAACTTCAAATTCAGAATCCATTTCAGAGAAAAATAAAAAAGATAATCAATTAGTATTTTTTTTATCTTTGTAAAAGTTAAACCTAATCCAATTAGGTTTAGAACTAATTATCCAAAACTTAATACTTTCTAAATTAGTGCACTTGTCATAGATTTTTCCACACTATTAGGATCTCAAACAAAGAATATCAATTTTTATAATCAATTTAGTAAAATAGACATAATGACATTAAATGGTCACCTTGTTTCTACATTGACTTGATGCAATAATAAGTCATGTGTATGTCTTTAATTTCTTTGAATAATTGCATGACAAATACTTTAATTTTCAATCAAAAATAGTTAATTAATTGGCTCATCAAAGTGGTTATTTGATGGATTAGGAAATGAGTGACCCTACATTGTTGCTTACTTATCATATTATATATGTGTCCACACATGGACACTATTAAAAACTATTAATACAATCAGATCGTGATCGATAAGATAATTAAAAGTACAATTTTAAAATAATTATTAGTAATTAGTGTATATGAATTGTGTTTTTTAACATACGAGGGTTATTCATCACATATTCTAAATACGAGTGAACTTCTTGTTATGTCGTGAAACCGTAGGGCATTATCTTGGAGTTTTATTTGTAAAACTCGGAACTCTGTAGCGTTAACTATTTTCAATTACAGTAGCTCAAAAATGACAACAGCAATATATGACCTGTAACGATCCAACCCGCTAGTGATACTGTCCGCTTTAGGCTCAGACCCACACTACTTTAAAACGCGTCACTAGTAGGTACGATCTGCTTACTTATATACCCAACATTTCTCTTGTGTTTTGATGATATGAGACTTCTTATCTTAAGATAGGTAGTTACATACACCCCCTCTATTGACTCAGTGTCCTCGCAAGGTTTTTCCCCGCCTTATTAGGATTTGCCTAAACTCAGTTGAACTCTAGTCTACATTGATAAGACTGACACAAGAGTGACTCTGATAACATTTGTAATGGTCCAGCTCGCTAGTGATATTATTTGTTTTGGGCCTAAGCACACACGTTTTTAAACCTCATCACTAGTAGGTAAAGTCTACTTACGTATATACCCAACATCTCTCTTATTGTTTTGACGATGTGAGATTTCTTATCTTTAGATGGGTTGTTACATGACTACAACAATATACACATACCTTATTTTTATTTTTGTAAAGAAAAATAGTTTCCGATAAATCCTTGGTTCAAAGAATTATTAAAAAATGACTATTCATGAATTTTACCCCTAGGTCCAATGAAACTCAAAAATGAATTAATGATGATTACTTGGAACAATTAGGACTTTATCTGTAGGCCCAACAGTCCAAGATACAAAGATGGGCCGGCCCATCAACATGGGCTAAGCCCATTTATCCAATTATGGATTTTCTTCCTTTGTCCCTTCTTTTAAGTGGGCTCTATTTTAACATCTTAAATAAAATATTTTCAAATAAAAATAAATAGAATCGTCGTGTAAATAATTTATATAGCCTTAAATTATATTATCAGTCATTTTAAAGAATACTCGATTTATAATTTTATTTTTGTTCAATATAATAATATAAATTAGTCAAATTAGAATTAAATAATTCAAGGTGAGATCACGTTAATTAATTTCAAAAATATAAATATTTTTTCCCTTTGCGTCCTTTTCTGATAATTAATTATACTTATTATTTATTGCTACCTAAATAAAGTCAGCAAAGCATGATTGAAAAAATACCATAAATTATTCATAAGATTTAAATTAATAGTTTTATAATAATTATAAATAACATCATAACGAAATAAATAATCAACTATTATCATCTATATACTAAAATATATCTAACTGAGTATAGGATAATAGTTCATGTAGATTTGAACAACTGATAGTTGACTCAATTAGCTTCGAGGTGACAGATAATAGTTTGTAACACCTCCGAAATTTTATAAAGAGTTTGATCAACTTTAATCGAACGGAATCAATTAGAATTGTGGTGAGTGATAAATATTTTTTCATTCTTAACTAGAGGTTTCAGGTTCAAGTCCTAAGTATAAAATCTCAGATAATAGTTCATGTAGATTGAAACAACTGATAGTTGGCTAAATTAGTTTTGAGGTGACATAGAATAGTTTATAACACCTTCAAGATTTTATGAAGAGTTGATCAACTTTAATTGAATAGATCAATAGGAGTTGTGGCGAGTGATAAAGTATTTTTTCATTCTTAATTAGAGGTTTCAGGTTCAAGTCCTAAATATAAAATCTCTGATAATACAAGTGCTTAATTTTCAGAATCGTCTCTTTCAACTGCTCATATATCCATCTTTTTCGTGCTTCAATCGCCCTAATCAGAACATGTCTCATTTAACCAAGATTTGGACTTTCAAAAACATTATTTTCTAATTATAAAATCCATTATTCTAAAGATTTTTAAAAAAAAGTTGTTTGACAAAAAGAAAAGACAAAATAACTAGCAAAAAATTGAGTCCAAACAACCCTAATGATGAAGTACACACCTTTGTTGCAGACATGTTTTTGGTTTTTGAGGTCACTCCAAATAGTTGGTTGTCCCCATTTCAATCCCACTTTTTATCATATTTTTAAAATTTATATATTTTTTCCAACGTTCGATATTTATTTTAAAATATTTATTAATTTATATTTATGTCGCGTAAAATCATTTAAAGGAGAAATATTTTCATCTAGGATCTAATGATCAAACACACACTTGAAGTATTTATTTTTTAGTTTCATATCTGAACTATCAAGTATTTGTATTTCCTATCTAAACTATCATCGATTATTTATCAAAACATATACTTTGAAAAGCTAACTAAATCAAGTTCTTGGCCGTAGTCGCCAAAAACGTGCATAATAACTTAATTTGCCCATAAAATTCCATCCTCGTGACCACCGACTCATTGATTTCTAGGCATAGTTTGATAAACCATTGATGATTGTTCACATAAAAAAACACAAACATATGATAGTGATAGTCCAAGTAAAATGCTTCTAAGAAACATATTTTAAATATATTTTTGATCTTATTAAAGAATATTTTTTAATTAATTCGTTTAGTTACCAGCTTGGCGTACACCATACATCATCAGATATTAGTCGAGACGTATTTTGTTGAATACTATTATAAATAAAAAACACAAATATTTGATTATTCAAGTTTAAATATAAAAATACTCATAAAAACATAATACTTTTTTTTTTAACCATTATCTCTATTTTTTTTATTATAATGTTTTTATTACACCACCAACTCAATATATGAATAACTATATACCTACATTTCAGCACATTGGGTGTTAAAGAATTTATTTATGAAAAAAAAAGGAATTAAATCATCAAATTAAAGAAAAAAGAGAGATTCTTGGCAGATCATTGTCCTTCTTGGTATTTGTGAATAAAAATTTAATTTTTTTTTTCATTTACGTGAACCTCATTTGGGAACTTGAGGCTCTCAACTTTCCCAATTGGTTTTTGTCTCCCAAACTGTTGCAAATTCCTGGAAATTTTGAGAGTCTCTCTTTTTTTGGGGGGGAGATTATTTCTTCTTATTTTCTGGAAAAATTTGGACATGGGTATTTGGTAATCTTGGATTTTTTTGGGTTATTGAGGATAAAAAAAATGATTTTTGATGAACCCCATCTAGGAAGTTGAGGTTCTTTATCTTCCCATTTGGTTGTTTTTTGCAGATTTTGTGAATTTGGAGTGAAAACTTGGTAAATTTTCCCAGAAAATATTTGAGATTTTGGAGATATCTGCTATTTTTTTCTGGGGAAATTTGGTGGAGGAATTTATGACATTTCCAATCAACAAAAGGTGAAAAAGTGATCAAAGATTTGATTTTTATGGTTTTATCATCAGCTGAGGTAATTTCATTTTACCTAAGGTTGACAAAGGTCCTTTTCCCCTTTATATTTTTTAGATATTGGTCACCATCAACATAGTACATATCATATATTTGTATATAGAGAAATTTGTCTATTTGATTGGTTGAATTGATTGATTGGTAAAGTGAGAAAGCATATTGGTTTTGAGGTGTTGAAAGGGGTTCTTGGATTTGTTTTTATCAATTTGAGATTTTGATTGTTGAGAAAAATTTGACTTTGAGAATTATGTGTAAGGAAGGTGTGGTTGTGGGGTTGTTGTTATTAGTTTGTTAGAAAAAAAGGAACTTCTGTGCAGCAGGAGGGGATAGTTTATAGTTAAGGTTAAGGATCATTGTGTTCCTTATCTTCTGCTAAACATCATGCCAGAACGATATCCGAAAACCATGCGATTTTTGAGCCTTGTGGGAAATTCATTTGGATGCTCTGCGTCAGGCGAGCGGTTAGTTTCTGCTGCTAGAGATGGGGATATTCAGGAAGCTAAGGCTTTGCTGGATTATAATCCTCGGTTAGTAAGATATTCGACTTTTGGTGTTCGAAATTCACCCCTCCATTACTCTGCTGCCCAAGGACATCATGAGGTATATTCAGAGTTTAATGCTTATTCATGATGAATGTGAAGGAAAATTTGAATTTTCTTTGATTCAGCATTTAGTGGATTTTGTATGCAATTGGTCATTTTGACTCTTCTTTGCCCTATCAGATTGTTAGTCTCTTGCTTGAGTCTGGAGTGGACATCAATCTCAGAAACTACCGGGGGCAGGTAGATTTTTTCCTCATTACCTTTTCTGGATTTACTGTTATCTATTTAGAGCACAATTCTTTACTTATTCGTAATTCTTCTTAGTTGATTGAAACTAGTATTTTGTCTTGTGGTTAACAGACTGCTTTGATGCAAGCATGTCAGTATGGTCACTGGGAGGTCGTTCAGATTCTGATTCTTTTCATGGCCAATGTATGATACTTTAATTGTTGCAGTGTATTCAATTTGTTCATTTAATAGTATTAAGAATGTTCTTACCTCGTAAAAAATCAACTTTACTGGTTTTCTAGAGTAGTCGGAGCATGTCAAGAATGATTAGTTGATTACAAGCTCTACTTACAGTTGCATTTTATTTTTAGATTCATAAGGCTGATTATCTCAATGGAGGTACAGCACTTCATTTAGCTGCTCTGAATGGACATTCTCGATGTATACGGCTTCTCCTTGCTGATTATATTCCCAGCATCCCTAATTTCTGTAATATCATGAGAAAGAGATCAAGAAAAGAAGACTCTATCCAAGAATTTGATGACTTGTAAATCTCTTTTTTCAAAGCTTTGTATTTGATTTTTGGTCGTCTCCTGCTGCTATCAAACTGTATTAATGTGAAGTTCTTTGTGCTTGCTTTAGTGCACTGCATGAGGTGATCAACAGACCTGCTGATGGTGGCATTACCGCCCTTCATATGGCAGCGCTGAATAGCCATGTTGAAAGCCTGCGGCTGCTCTTGGACTTGGGGGCATCGGTCACCAAGGTTACTGTGGAAGATGGGACTACAATCGATTTGATAGGTGCGACAACTTTCCAAGTTCTGCCTCATAACTCTTGTATTATATTTGATCTCTTGAATGCCTTATTTCCTTGTGCATTTTCCCCTTTCCCTCTCCACATTAAATTTTTTAAAAAACGATTGTTGTAGCTTCAAGGTGGATAATTGCTAAATTGTTTCTTATTGTGTGTTCCTTCAACTCGTAAACGCCTATCTGATGTCTTTTGCATATCATGTTGTAACTTAATTCTTTCTGAGGGAAACTATGAAATTCTCTGGTCGAATGATGTTTAGTAATGCGTTTCTTGTGGTTCTATATGAGATGATTGCCAGTTATAACTTGTAACAGGCAATATCAATTTCCGATGAACAATGAAATATTGGAATTCTTCGGTGTGCTTTCAAAATAGAAAAGAAAAAAGAAGAAGCAGAATTATAGATAAACAACGACTTTGCCTTAGTCCCAACAAGTTGGGGGCAGCTTTATGAATTTCTCACTGACCAAGTTTCTCCACTTAGAGCAGAATTAGAGATAACAATCACTTATTCAGTAGTCTTTTACCGAAAGGATGAAGCATGTTTCCATTTTCAAAAGCATACGCAAACTCTGTCGACCTGATAAAATATGTGAATATGCTCAACCTTGTAAATTAGTTTGCTCTAGTTCATGGAGTTTCTGGGATGTCAAAAAAGAAGTTGCACAGACGTCATGTCCTGAGTTTTGATGATGTGCACTAATTATCTTTTTGACATTGCTTGCAAGTTTTGTGCTTTTCGTTTGGCACTTTAGCTAGTGTAATTTGTAAATCATAAGTAATGTACTTTATACTTAAGGAAGATAATGTCTCTATTGTATTTGAGGGAGAGAGAGAAAGAGATCGTCGCTCATCAGATTCACATATTACTCGATATCTTTCAGAAAAAAGTATTAAAAGATGCAGATATAATATGAAAACAACCTATTGCACCCTTGTGGTTCGGCCTTTCTCTGGACTGTGCGTAGTGGGAGCTTTGTGCGCTGGGCTGTTCTTTAGGGAGATAATAGGAACCTGTCAACCTGATACCACCCGAAAGTCTTATTCGGCGGCAGATTAGATTTCGGTTCCGCTTCTATTAAGCATCAGTTCCAAAAGTCCTTGAAATGTGGTGCCTAAAATTTAGAGGCTTCATGCCATGAATCAAGAAAAAGAGTATCGTCTTTTTTTCTTTTTAAAAGGTAAATTCTTTTCCTTGCAGGTGCAGGAAGTACACCACTTCATTATGCTGCATGTGGCGGGAATGCTCAGTGTTGTCAGGTGTGTTCCTCTTCTGTTTGCTTTTCTTTCTGATTTTGTTGGTATAGTCGATGCAAGTTCTGAATTTGTCATGTTCTATCCCAACTTTCAGCTCTTAATTGCCAGGGGTGCCAGTCTCGATGCAGAAAATGTGAATGGGTATGATATCTTACATGATTTAACATCTTCAAAATGTACTAAAAGTTTGTGGTCTAGTTTCCCTTATCAATATTATTAGTAGTAGAGTGGAGAGTCAAAAACACATCTAAGTATCTCCTTTTTTCGAGGTTCATACCTAAACTATCAGGTGTACGAGTTTTCTACTTGAACTATCAACAATTATTCATCAAACACACCATAACTATCAATTGTTCCTTTTTCCTACTTAAAACGATGGTGACGTTTCAGTTGGAAAAAGGAACAACCATGGAGAGTTAAGAGTGATATAGCTATTCCATGTCGTATTTAAGAATTATTGAAGAGATGACAAATAAGGATTTAGGGCTAGGCTGCAACAAAATCTTGATCACCATACAGATGCTAAGGAAGATCTTTTCTGAAAATTGGTACAAACTAAGAAAGTCATTGAAATCTTTCCTCCATTATTGTCAAGACTTCTCTTCCAGAATAGAAAAAGAGGAAAAAATATTAGCACTGTATCCTTGATGGAGAACTTAAGAAATGCATCTTGTTTGGGTGCTGAGTTTTTGAAACAAATAAATAGTCTTATTCTCGTATAGCAACTCTGCTAGTAGTTCTATCATGGCTTAGATAAATTTTCTAAGTTGCATATTCTCTTTTACATGTTTTAAGGTGGACCCCTTTGATGGTTGCTCGATCATGGCATAGAAATGGACTGGAGGAGATTTTAAGTGCTCGTCCAGAAAAGCAATCACGTCCTCTTCCTTCACCATTCTTATGCCTCCCTCTTATGAGTATAGTGAAGATTGCTAGGTGAGTCCTGTTCAACAAATATTGGTCGGACTCGTTGATGCTCATTCATCAATTTGACATTATAATGACACATTTTATCTTATTTCCATTCTCCATTATTTTCTCTTTGTCAATTTGTGATTCAATGCTATTGGTACAGTGCTACAGTAACAGCCTTGCATACAAGGGAATAAGATGCTTTATATTTCTCTCTCTCTCTCTACCGATAGGTTAGATGTTTCATGTCTCTCATTAGGTTACGGAAGAAACTGTCTTTGCGGAGCATGTTTTAACGACATAAGTCCAATGATGTTGTTCTTTGGGCTATTATCTGCCTCTGCGCCTTAAATTTTGCTCGAAAATTTACAGCATGTAGTTTTAATTGAATAAGGATAGAGCTGTTTGTCCACTCCTGCTTTGTCTTAAGGATTTACATACTGGTGACGATAAGGAAGTAGATTCATGTAAATTGGCCATGTCTTGGCAATCGGTATCCTATCTGAAGACTATTTTCAGAAGGAAATATCTCGTCACCATATCTCAGCTACCCCTATTATATTTAGAATAAGAATATCTGTGTCCCAGAGATTTGTTGTTGTTAGAATAGAAATAGGTAAATACAATCCTACTTAGAATAGGAATAGGAATAACAATAGTATATAGAAATATGGTATCTATAAATAGGGTCTCAATGTAATAATGTAGAACACAATTCAATAATATTTTCTCCTATATTTCTCACAGTTGTATATGCGTGTGTTTTGAAAATTTGTTTGGGTTTTGTCGGGGTGAGGTGTGAGGTAGAATAAAGAAGACAAATTAAATTATTGTGACAGATTACTACACACCTATATTGCTCGGACTCTCTAAAAATGTTGCCATACCTGTGTCTGATCCTCAAAAGATGCACTACTTTTGGAGGATCCATAGGCCCGAATCCAAGGGTCACCAGACTGTTAATTCTTGCATCTTTATCGAAACCTTTGTGTTGCGGGGTACCACCCTTTTACATCTCATGAAGTTGCTAAATACTCGTGGCGTATTAAAAAGTGTGAAAATTGTGTATTTCCTTTGGCTTTTACGGTATACATCTTCGTTTTTTTATAAGCATTTGAAATATGCTGACCCCCTTAAGTTTCTAAGTTCAAATGCGCAAAAAGCAGTATGCATCTGGATAGCTCTTTATTAACATGCATTTCCAAATATGGCATGGATAACATTAATAATTGAGTCAATTTATGTGTGTATCAGTGTCTGATCTGCTTGATAAAATGGCGAAAGATCATATTTCCAGCTTTCTGTTTTTTAAGATCATATTCCGTTTTCTCGTTTTCTGCAGAGAATGTGGATGGAGAACAATTGATTCACTGCCAACTTGTTTAGATCCTTGTGTTGTTTGTCTGGAAAGAAAGTGTACAGTTGCTGCAGAAGGTATGTCTTTTTGAAACTGCTTGAAAATGTGTAGATGGTCAACGTAAAATAGCTGATTTATATAGTACTCCGTTCGTATCTCAGTCTAGTTGCTGCAGCACCTAATGCTTGCCATGTTTTACAGGTTGTTTTCATGAGTTCTGCACGCGTTGTGCATTGTACCTGTGTTCCACCAGTAGCACCTCAACTGTGGCCCACGGCCCTCCAGGCTCGATCCCTTGCCCTCTATGTCGACATGGCATTGTTTCATTCCTTAAGCTTGCAGATACGATGCCAATCATCAAGGAAGCAGCGAGAACAAGTCTATCATTACCTTTTTGTTCCTCCTGTACAGCTGATGGACAAGAACCAACTACGTTAGAAATGCCTTTCTGCAAGCCCGATTTATATTGCTCTAGACTCTCCCCTCTTGGCTCTTCCTTCCGCTCATTAAGCTGCCAAAAGTTCCCGACATTGAAATTCAGCCCAGGACTTTGTATGGGAACGTCAGACACGAGTCCATCTTTAGTTCCAAGAACAGGTGAACGAGAACATCTAACTCGATGTTCACGATCCAGCTTTAGGCGATCAACATCAAGCGTTGAAGCTAGAAGATGGCTGTGTTCCTTCAACCAATCTGTTGAAACTGCAAGCAGTTTCTGAAGGGTGCATGGGTTAGGTCCTATGTCTATTCAACTATTAATTTACAGAGAAATCCTACAGGTTTTCCTCTTTATTTTGTTCTTTTAATAATTTTTTGGTTCCCATTTCTTCAGAACAACTTTTGTTTGTATGCACTATAATGTAATTGAATTATTTCATCTATATGAAGTTTGGCCTGTAAATAATAACATATATTATATAAGTCAAATGGAAAAAAAGAATCTTGGGCTGGTATTTGTTGAAGTTGTGTGTTTTGTGCCTCTATATACAATAACATTTCCAGTATAGTCTCACACGATGGGCTCTAACGAGGTTAGCATGTTGAATAGTAACTACAATAAAATAATAAGAGTATCAAAGTACAAAATTGAAAGACAAAAAGCGATAAGAGTAATATTACGACTACTAGTGTAGAAAGATTAGCTAGACAATGCTTTATACCACAATCTATGTCCACAATCTCCTATTGAAGGTTATATCTTCGGTAAGTTGAAATTGCATCATGTTCAATCTAATCACTTCTCCTCAATATTTTTTTTTCGTGTCTCTCTATCAGATAGAGAGGCACATATGAAGAAGTATTGAAGGACAAAAAACTACTAGAGTACTAAAAAACTGACTACTCGTATAGAAGGATGAGTCAGACGATGCTCTACAACCTTCTAACCTACTATCATAATTCGTGTTCACAATCTCTTATTTAAGGTCCATGTCATTATGGACAGTTCTATAAAAGTTTCAAGAAAAAACTAATCGGAAGTCATACCACTAAAAAATTCATGGACAAACACACACGAAAAACACATCGAAAATCGCTTAATTTATGTTGAGTAGTCCTAAATGTTAAAAAAAGCACAATGGATCTGGTCAAGGCTATTTGAATTCTTTCACCGGTGATTCTGGACGACTCTGTAAAGGTTTCAAAAAAAAAATTGATCAGAAGTCATACAACCAAAATATCTACGGGCTAACACACATAAAAAACATAAAACAATCACCTGATTCCAATTGAGTGGCCACTAAATGCTAAAAAAACGTCACGCGAATCAGGTTGACGCTATTAGAATTCTTGGATGAATCATTACTTTATCTATATTGTTCAATTGTTGACAAATTTTACTATGAATAAAAAAGGTCTCTTTTATTATTAGAATATGATAAAAAGATTTAACTTTACTTTAACATTCTAATTTTAAGTTTTTAGTTTTTTCACTATAATATTGTCCATAAATTCAAGCTGGCATACTCAATAAATTAAAAAACGACAAATAAATAAATAAATATTGTACTGTCTCTAATTGCCAGAAATATGTACATTTAGATTTGACATTATTACTATTTTACTTATTTATTGTTGTACGGTGATTGGTTGTAATTTTTAGAGGTGGAGTACAATAATTTCGTTGTAAATGTACAAAAGTGATATTTAGAGTCGCAATGATTGTGAAAATTTAGGAGAGAGGGTGATAAAGAGTATGTTAAACTATTAATTACGGAGAATTAATTTGAATTCATGTTGAGACGTTCAACTTCAAAACTCATTCATCTTATCAAAAAATTTGATAGAACATTATGTGTGTATTCAATCTACCTGACGAAGTGTAATTTCTAGAGGAGTTTTACGGAGATGTTTGGAAGCTTGAGGTATACTTGTAACTTAAATTAGGGTAGGTAATTAAGGAGATGTATGAGGGAACCAAGATTCGAATGCGAACAGTGGGAGGAGATTCAATTCAGAGCACTTCTTGATCATGACAGGTGGCATCATGGATCAACTCTTAGCCTATTTCTATTTGCTTTATTGATGTATGATCTAATGTGATATATCCAAGAGGTGTATGGTGTATGTTATTTGTAGACGACATAGCATATCAATTGACTCAACGAGACGAAGTTAACAATAGACTAGAGGTGGAGACAAACTTTTGAGTCAGAAGACTTTAGATTGAGCAAGACTTAGACAACTATCTGGAGAACAAGTTTAGTGATGTAATTCTCGGAGTAGATGTGAAAGTGAAGATTGATACACGGATGATCTCCAAGAGAGAGTTTCAAGTATTTTAGGTTAATATAATTCAAGAAATGAGGAGATTAATGATGATGTCACTCATCGTATTTGTGCGGCGTGGATAAAATGAAAGCTCAGATCCAGTATCTTGTGTGACAAGAGAATGCACCACCAAGATTTAAAGGTAGATTTTATAAAGTGGTTGACGAACCAATTTTATTTGGAGATGCAAAAATGTCTCAATGTGGAGGTGCGAGAGATTGTATAGTGAGTATGAAGTAGTGATTAAACAAGACATGACTTCAAATTCGAATACTAAAATCAAAAAAATATTTTATAATTTTATTTAATTTAGTCTAATAGTTTTTGGACAAGAAATTATAGGCTATAGCCTTCCAAATCTTCAGCCAAAATATAGGCTATAGCCCACCTTCACCTACCAAAAATATGCCCTATCAATTTCCATACTAGTAGATTCAAAATATAAATATTTCTCCCGCTATAAATCATTTTATTAAGAATAAAAATAATAATTTTAAAATTAAATTATTAACGATGAGGGATAAGCTTCATCGTCGAGAGGGAAACAACCTAAATCACCAGCTAAAGCCCCTAAATGATCGCTCAGAGATAAATATAAAACGTGTCATTCTTTTTGTACTAGCTAACTAGAGATAGATGAAATAACAATCTTAAATTATATACAACATCAACATATTTAGTATAATCTCATAAATAGAATTTAAAGCCACTAATTACAATATTAATTAAATAGGTTCTTGAATAATTACAAAATAATGAAGAAGAACAAGCTACATCTTCTAATATTTGCACAATAATAAAATTAAAATTATAATATTTTATTCTTCATTGATAATTACAATAGATAATCGAACACTTCTAGGTTCAAGCTCAGAAGGAATAGCTAAAGAAAGAAAAGGTGGGAGATTTGAACTGCATGAAAAGATCGAGAAAGAAAAAGACTTGAGCAAGAGCGTGAAACAAGCCTTGCAAGGTCAAGAAAAAGAACAGAAAGAAAATACGAAAATAATAAAGTAAAATAACAAGCTCAGCGAGGATAGCACCAACAAAGACCTAGAATCGTTCAGAGCTCATAGAATCATTTTTCTTGTAACTCATCAACAAACACAAATACTTGCCTTGTTTGAAATTATGCCAAAGTAAACCATGAATAATATTTAAATTAAAATACATAATTTTAATTTATTGAAAAGACAAATATAAAAATATTTTATTTTTTTGGTATGATGTGAATGATTGAAATATGAAGAGATGGACTAGTGTTTATATAGAGATGGGAAAATAAAAGTACATGTGGTAATATTTTTTTTATGGCTATTTAATTTATTTTTATTAAAATGAAAAGACAGATGAGACATAAATAAATTATACCCTATATATAGACTAGGAATAATACATGCATGCAACTAGGAATTTTAACAATTAATTACAATTTATAAGTAATTATTTTTGAATTTAAATTAAATATTTTTAATAATAATAACAATTTATTCAGTGTAATCTTACGAGTAGAGATTAACGAGGGAGATTAAAAAAAAATTAATTTTTTTTCACTCAAATAACATTTATCAAATAATATTATGTTATATACATATATATATATTTTTTATAATAATTAAAAAATATAAAAGTAAATAAAAAAAGTGACATAACAAGGCAGTTATTTTTACTGTGAACACATCTTTTACCCTCTAAGTTACGTTAAATATATGAATAGAGAAAAGCCAGAGAGAATAAGAAACAATGCATGGGGACTCACATTGGACTTTTTTACCGTTCAAAATTTACTGGTTCGATTAATTTAGATTCACGTGTTGTATATGATTAATTAAAAAAATATGTGTTTTTAATCAAATATACATCAACTATACAATATATCTTGTCAAAAGTCATCGAAAGCACACACTGATTATACAATGTAAATTACTTATATATCAATTATACACTGAATATACATTATAATATACTTAAAAATTAAATATAATTTAACTATATATGAAATATACATCGCCTATACATCGAACGATTATTTTTTTTATAATTATTTTTTTTTAAAGAAAAAACCTCATTTATGAGAGGATCCATGATGGGATTTATGAATAATAGTAGCATAGTTTATAGCAGTATCTCAAAATAGTAAAAAATAGTACCCTAATTAATTAATTACTATTTATTACTGTTGACTATCTTTTATACGCAAACTCCTTTGAATTGTCTAAAAAAGATAATTAATTCTGCATGCATGCATGTCTTTTTCTTATTTATTTATTTATTTATGCAATTAATTTTCCAATTTGTCATGTATTGGACAAGTTCTCACGTGTGTTGTTGTCACGATCCAAAAATGGGCGTGATGACACTCGTCTTATCCCCACCAAGATAAGTCAGTCAAAAATTCAATTACAAAGATAAAGTGTGGAAGAAATAATAAAAATAAAGGTTTAACTGCGTATAAAAAGTACTCAACTTAATTAAAAATGTTCAAAACTTGTTTGTCACGTGTACAAAGCCTCTACTATATTACAATGGATTTGAAAGAAAAATACAGGTCTCAAATGATGTTGTCTTTAAAATTTATTTGTATACGTTATTCTTCTTATTTCTTATTTATAAAATTACGTACATTGAGTAAATTATTGTGATTGTATATTTTGAAAAATGATAATTTAATCAGAAGTGAAACTAGAAATTTTGCCATGTATTGGATAAGTTCTTGCATGTGTTGTGATCAATTAAAATGGCGGAAATAACGTTTTTATCTCCATGAGATAAGAATAAGGTCTATTATTCGTATAAGATTCTATTTGATTACAAGATTATATATACTAGATATGTTGTTGATGGACGTTATTAATATTTAATATAGTTTCACGAGTGGATCTAGAGAAGGTGTACGCAAATCTTATCGTATCTCATGAAAATAGAAAAGTCGTTTACGAAAGCTTTTCAGGTTAAGTGCAATAAATCAAAGCAATTATGAAAAATGAAATACTACATCGAAGAAAACATGTCAATTAATTAATAAAAAAATAGTGGAATAGTCAAATAACGAAATGGTAACAATAGCAAAATAACATAGTAACTAAACATAACAGACAAACATATGATAACTAACAAATATCAAAAGTAAAAAACTAGGTATACACATAAGGCTAATACTATGACAGACACGGCGTTTTCGAACTTCAACCAAGTCTAATCCTATCGAAAAGCTAGACAAAGTTCAATTACCTACTCAAATCACCAACTATTGTTATTCATGACCCCCATCCTCCTATCTAAGATAATATTCTCGATAAATTAAAGTTAGGTAATATCTTATCTAGACTGATCTAAAAAACAACTTTATAATTTTTTATTTTTTTTTAATATGTAGTACACTATTTAATGTATTTTAATTAAATAGATCAGAAAAAGATTGTAAGTGAGTTTTCAATCAAAAAATAAAAAAAAACACAATGTCTTGTTATTTCTTTTTCAGAGATTTTACATTGGGAAACATGTATAATCAGTTTATAGCCTGACATTATTTTTGTAGATTAATTAAAAGTAGGATTTGTTTTTATTTTTATTTTCCAATAAAAAGTAGGATTTTTTTTTTAATTTTAATTTTCCAATAAAAAGTAAGAATTGGAACTTGAAAAAATTGAAGAAGAAAGCAATTATTCCACTAGACTAGCTGCTTTTTTGGGCTAGCATGATATGGTACCATATTAAAAAAAATTATTTTTAATTTTTTAAAATATTATTTTGATCGTTGCGATGTTATTTGAATAGATACAAAATTTAAGACGTCTAAAACAAGTTGTATATAATGTGTGACTGAGTATATATCATCTCGTTAAAGATAAAACAGATATTTTATTTTAAGTTAACTTGTTACTCCTTCTAGTCGACGTTAAATGAATTATTACGATATGTATCAACCTGTTAAAAAGAAAAAGATAAAAGAACTTTGATAAGACCTTACTATGGTTATTAATTAAATATTTTCTTATTTAGTTGTAATTAGATTAAACATAACATAATTTAAATTATCGAGGATATAATTTTAGATAAAAAGTTAGAATAAGAAATTAACAAAATGGTTGAGTATTGTTGTATTTTATGTGGGAGAGGTACGTTGGAGCGCCTAACCTCCTCTCTGTGGTACTAGTATTATTTAGTAGTTGAATCGTCTCTCATTCATCAATGTGTATATCGATTGCTATGTTTGTTTATATCTGATATTTTTCTTGCAATCTTACTTTAAAAATATTTCTTTTAAATCGAGGGTCTATAGAAAATGACTAATCTATCGAACCAAAAGTAGGATCTAGAAATCTCAGACACCGATACATATCACATGTAGTTGTCCACAGATATATCTAGTTTATATTTTGAAAACATATATATACATATACAAGTAGCTATACATATATAGTTACAACGAAATGTTATATTTACTTGATTTCAGTTAGATCGAAATATTGTATACATGCATGTGTGTATATACATATACATATGTATATATTCAACAAAAAATTTATTTTTGGGTTGTTGGGCCGATTTCCAAAATTCTGGGTTTCAAAACTAGAAAAAAGCCCAATTAGTTCTTGGTTCTGTTTTTTAGAAGATTTTTCGAGACATTTCTTCGAGTCAAATAATATAATAACATATTCAGTATAATTTCATAAGTAAATATGAAAAGAATATATATATATTAATCCTTATTATTATTAATAATTATATTACATGCAATTATCATTAGCAAAATCTTACCTTCAATCAACACCAAGAATCATTTGTTAGACATCAATATCACCAATTATATAGAAATTTATATTTGAATCTTTTTCGTAATTTTCGTTTAAAATATTTAGAAAAAAAAGAAAAAAAGAAAAAAATTTAGATTTGGCATAACATATAGACGTGAATTTTAACTTGATATCATTTGTCATTTATACTCTTCAACTTTAAATATGGACAAATAAATAAGTAAACTATCATAAAGTTAAATACGTAAATACTCGATAAATTCTATCTAACTTGAATTCAAATTAATCTAAAACACCCAATAAACACACACACGAGAGAAATCAAACACGCTAGAAAAAGCTTGGACCATAACAAAGGAAACCAAAAAAGAAGAAAATGGCAATCCTCCTCACACCATTTTCACTCTCTTATTTTAGCCCCAAAAAATCCAACACCAATTTCTCCAATACCATCAATGGCTATAGCTATGGCTATGGCTATAATTTCAATAACAGTAACCCTTTTCATTCCTCTGTTCTTTGTTCTTCTCAACTTTCTCAACAACCCCAACAAATTTCTTCACAAACCCCATCACCAATCTTGATTGATAAATCTTTTTTGTGTTTATCTGAAGCTAAATCTGAAAATGAGTTGTGGGCTGCTTCTTGTCTTCGTGTTAGGACTTTTTATGGCTTCCACCATGAAACTCTCAACATACAAGTGAGTTTGTTGATCTTTTTTTTTGCCCCCTTTTATGTCCATAGCTAAATTTATTAACTTTTTGTTGATTTAGTGTTGAATTTCAGTTTTATTGGTGTAAGAATTTGTGGATTTTAGCATTTTTGGACTTTAAAGTTAGTATCTTTATTGTTGATGTTTAGTGTACTATTTGGTACCATGTTGGAGCTCGACTAATCTAGATTCGTAATGGATAGGGATCATTCGGGGTGGCGCTCCCGGCACCACATCCTTTGATGGTGAAAAAATGTGATCTTTGTTTGACTGACATGTTAATTGTAGTCTCTTGGTCCATTTTTGGGGGGCCCTTTTTCCTCCATAGCTAAATTTATTTACTCTTTTTTAATGTAGTGTTGAATTTCAGTGTAATTGATTTAAGAGCTCCCCTTTGGAATTCAAATTATATGGTGCAACTTCAACTCACTGATGACATGACCCTATCAAGGAGGGTGTGGAGGTTGAGGATTAGGATTGGGGGTTAGTAGGTAGTCGGGCTTTTCCTTTCTCTAATGCATTATTATGAATCTTGTTTTTCATTATATTTCGATTTCTATTTCTATATGTTGTGCCTTTAGCCTTGGTTATCTTATTATCTTCTTGTTGTTTTCGCGTGGTGCTACTGCCTCTTTGGTATTGTTCTTTGAGCCGAGTGTGTATCAAAAACAATTAGATAGGGGTAACTTATGCGTACACTTTACCTTTCGAAGACCCCACCATGTGGAATTACACTGGGTTTGTTGTTGAACTTTAGTGTAATTGATGTGAAAGCCTGTCAATTTACCTTTCGGGGTTATTGAGTTTCTTCTTTTTTATCCAAGAAATCTTGTTTTCCCTTCATTTCTGTTTATTTTTGTGGCAATGTCTGTTTCAGTTAAAGAAAAATGTGATCTTTGTTTGCCTAGCATGCCAATTGATCTTTGTTTGACTAGTTTACCATCATCATTTTCATGTTATGCGTAAATTTGGTAATATTTTCTCATCTTGTTTAAAATATATACTGATTGTTATATCCTCCTTATCAAGTTCTATTAGGATCATACAAAGTACCTGACTGAACGCGAGTTTGAAGCACTGACAGAACGTATCGCTGGGAAAAGGGTCGGCTTTGGAAGAGTTTCTTGCATCAACGCCATCCTTCCATTTTCAGAAGTCTCAAATGTTGCATATGATTTGAGTACTTCTTGTAAAGTAAGAATCTTTACATTTTGGTTACTTCAATTCTCCGTGTTTTTACCTTCTTTAGGAAAGTATCTCTGATTATTTATGCAACTAGTGTATCTAGTCAATTGGCCTAAGCTTATCTGGATCTCTTGAATGGGTTATGTTGACTGGTTTTCTCTTTTCGTCCCTTAGATGAGGTTTCTTTTCTCTTATAGTGTAGATTACACGGTTTTTCTCGTAAAAGAAAAACAAGAATAATCAACAAGAGGTTCCCGAAACTATTAGCTTTTGACTTGAGTGAGTCAATTGTAGTGTATTCATCTTGTTTGTTTACTCGCAAATTGTGAATTCCTTTCCACTCTGGTGCTTTCACTATTAAAGTAGAGAACTGTTCTGGGACTCGAAAGGCTACTTTAGCTTAGTAGTATTGAGATTAAGTCAGATATTTTCTCAGCAAAGAAGATTAAGGAACTGATGTCAACACAAAATAGATGCTGATATTATCCTCCGCCAATTATAGTCTTGATAAGCTCAATGGTAAGTAGTGGTGACATTTTTGAACCTCTAAGGTGGTTACTGTCTAGATTCCTAGTAGATGGAGTGATTGAAATCGTTGCAAAGGATCTAAATGGTTTAGTACTGTGGTAAAGGTTTGGGGATCCCGGATCCAACAGTTCTGTTGTTGAGATTGAGAGCTGAGGTTGCTAGCTATAGCTCGGTCGACAAGATCTAATGAAACTTGAAGTGGGGTATGCTTGAAGGTTTTCAAGTGTGTGGTTGCTGGATGTGAAGGTAATATTTTGAAGCTAAGTTCCTTGGACTCTCCAAAAATGTTGCCGCACCCGTGTTGGATCCTTCAAAAATACACTACTTTTGAAGGATCCGACACACACCTGAGGACATTTTCGAAGAGTCCGAGCAACATAGTTTTGAACTAGGGATGGCTCGAATAGGATGGTAGTAATATTGAGTTCTGGTGCACATGGATTATTCCAGTTCTTATTTCATTGGATTTTGGAATAATGTATGCTTCGAATTGTAGGTATAATATATCTACTGTACATATCTGTATTAAAAGTGAAGTCCAACTGTACATTATGCAATACTATTTAATTTCTTTTAGTTTCCCTTACTTGCAGTTTTCTCATGATAACGCGGATCTAGTAGTCGTCGGGACCCTGGACATTAACCAGTGCATCAGGCTTCCAGATGAAATTGCAGGAATGAAACCAAAGGTATCATTAGATACCTGCTTGTTTATTTTGTGTGTATTCACTTCTCTTTCAATGCATTTGTCGTTGATGTGAGATTTGCAGTGCTTATTGCTTGCATATGTAAATAAACTATTCTCTTTGTATAAGTAGTTTTATCATTCTACTGCATCTAAACAGGGAATCGGAGCTGATTTCGCTAGGGGATACTTGAGTAATGTATGCGTTGCTGGAGAATTGCAAAGAAATGGCCTCGGCAACGCTCTTATTTGTAAAGCAAAGACGGTTGCTAAAGACATGGGTACTTGCTCTTTTTTAGATGTCCCTCAGCCTTACTATATATAATGTGTGCGGCTATGCACACACTTTACCTTGTATAGATTTACTATAACAATAACTATTCCTCAGTCCCTAACAAGTTCGAGTCAGCTATATGAATCCTTACGGTTCCATTTAAGCTCAACCCATGTCATCGCCACACCAAATAAAAGTCAAAGTAAACAACTTATTCCCAATTAGTAGATATCACCTATATCGATCTTTTTCTGCCATCACGCCCAATCTGCAGCTAAGTTTACATTGATTCCAAGAAATTGTAGGTCTTTCTTGACAACTATCTTTCCATGTGTTTTTAAGTCTACTTCATCCTGTTTTAATACCTTCAGCCACCTATTTTTACACCTACTAACGGGTGCATCTGTAGGTCGAATATGTACTACTCGCAACTTCTGGCGAATGTGGTATATATTATGAGAATTCATTATGAATTAGACAAGTTTTACGTTGGTTGTCAACCTACTACAACCTATACACACTATTGTTGTCCAGTGTTTTTCTGTACCAATTCTTGAGCATCAAACAGGTCTATCTTGAGATAGTTATTACAGTACTAAATTATTCTTTTTCGCGATCTTTTTTACAGGAATAAGTGATCTATACGTCCATGTTGCCATCGATAACGAGCCAGCAAAAAAGTTGTACCTGAAGTGTGGCTTTGTACACGAGAACGAGGAACCTGCCTGGCAAGCAAGGTTCTTAGATCGACCTCGAAGGCTTCTTTTATGGATAGATCTCTCCAATTCTTCCTGATGTTTCAATATACACAAAATTCTGAGTTTTCACTCAAGAAATGGAAACTCAAAACTTTGATGGAGCTGTGGGGAAGAAAAGGAAAAAATGTTCCCACATTGTGTCATTTCTTGTATATTATGATTGCAAATAATTTTTCCAATGTAAGAAAATGATGGAATGTAACTTAATTGTATTATATCATATAGTTATTTGAACACATTTGTTTTGATTGTTACCTAAATTTTATTGTACCATTTATTAGAAATTTGTTATTATACTGCGATGAACTGTTGTTATTGTGTGACATTATGCGATGATATGATCAAAATAATGAAGTACAATGCTATAGTGAAATAGTTATGTGCCTACCGTTAACTTTGTCAAGTTCAAAACTTTTTATTATCACTCGAAATTCAACACTTATTGAAGCGGTTATCACTCAACAATGAACACTAAGTGAAAGCAACGACTAAAACACTTGAAATTTATGGTGTAAATTATATCATAATTTTTTTTTTGTGACTATAGATTATTTTAATATAGAAACATATGATTTTTTTTATTACATAAAATGAAATACAAATTAAAACTTAAAATATAACAATGAAACTTTAAATTACTGACAATTCCACTGAAAACTGGCCAAATCTTGAGAGCTCGATCAAATTCAAATCCCCAATTTTTCGACCATGAGACAAAGGAAGAATCTTGATGATAGCAACACCAAACACAAACCCAACATTCCCAAATCTTCCAAAAACAGCAAATTCACACACCCTTTATTGGAAAAAGTTTTTCTCCTGTGTTTGTTCTTTCGATTTGTTAATGCTTTTTTGGTCCAAACATATTTCAATCCAGATGAACACTGGCAAGCCCTTGAAGTTGCACATCGAATCTCATTTGGGTTTGTGTTTTTTCTCAGTTTTTGGTATTTTTTTCTACTCTTTTTTGATTGCTGATTATTTGGGATTTTTAAATTTTTGGCAGATACGGACATTTGACTTGGGAATGGGAAAAGGGTATAAGGAGTTATCTTCATCCAGTAATATTTGCTGCTTTGTATAAAGTTCTTGCCTTTTTTCATCTTGACAAACCTTGGTTCATGGTAATTATGAGTATTTGTTTTTTGCTTTTTTCAGTTTTGTTGGATTGAGTATTGTGAATTGAATCTGAAAGATTGATATTTGATTGTATACATGAACCTAAATAGGAGGATGTGGAGCATTGCTACTATTATTTTAATATTTATTGTTGCTACTTGACTTATTAGCTATTGTATTTGCTTTACGTACTTGTTTTTTTTAGGTCTTACTTGAGCTGAGGGTGTAGCAAAAACAATCTCTGAACCTTCACAAGGTAGGGTTAGGTTGCGTACACACCACCCTCCCTAGACCCCACTTATGGAATTACAATGGGTATGTTGTTAATACTTTATAGTGTAGCTCTGCAAGAATCAACCTTTATTGTATTTTTGGGTTGTCTCATAATGTGAAGGTAGGGTTAGGTTGGGTACACACTACCGTCCCCAGACTCCACAAATGGGATTACAATGGGTATGTTGTTGATACTTGATTGTGTAGCTCTGCAAGAATCAACCTTTATTGTATTTTTGGGTTGTCTCATAATATGGCAATGTAAGTGGATGCATACATACAACAGGTCTTGTGCAGTTGAAACCTCAGTTATGTTTATCATAAGATGCTGCCAGGCGTGTGTCGGATCCTTTAAAGTAGTTCATTTTTGAGGATCCAACATGAGTTCGGAAACATTTGTAGAGAGTCTGAGCAACATAGAACTTCAATATGTGATTTTTTTTGTCCTAGTTGCTTAAAAGGAAACTGCTGTCAATTCTTATAGTTTTTGTCTGTCCTTAGTATATCAGCTCGTTTTTCGTGAGTGAAGTATATAACGAAAATAATGCAGAAGCTCTCACTTTTTTTTTTTCTTACTGTATTGCGGTCTGTAGATGGTGTTTGGGACTGCAGTAGCATGTAGTGTGAATCTAATCTAGTAGGATTTATGACAAATTTTAGGAAGTGAATGGAGATGATGAGATTGTTTAGTGATATTACTCTTCTGTTCAAGTCTGATTTCCATACTTATTATTTTGGGTTATCCACATTTTTAGTCACATTCTTAAGAAAGATCACATTTTTCATACATTATTCAATGCTTTATTTGATATTGTACTACAGAAAAGATATCCTTAGACACTTCTTTGAGTTCTTAATATGTGTGAATTAGGACATGGGCGTACCAATTTTACTATTCCTTTGCCTGTCATTTCCTTGGCTATACTCTAGAGTACCCTTTGTAGACAACTTACCGCTGTTACAGACTATCCATTTGCCGTACTTGAAATGGAAAATAGTGCAAGTAAAAGTAAGATTTATTATATGCTGGTTTTCGATGGATGGTTTTTTCTCTTGGCTGTTTACATTCTTACACGTTTAGTTTCATTATTGATGATTGCTATTTTATGCGTATGCATTAGATGTTCTTTCCGATATTGCTTAACAAAGTCTCAGTTCTTCCCAGATAAGGACTCCACGACTGCTGCAGTCAATATTTTCAGCTTTTGGGGACCTCTATTTGTTTAAGCTCTCTCAAGAGATATTTGGTGACCATGTTGCAAAATTTGCGGTATCCTTTTCCTTTTGTAGCACATACCACTTTCTCGATCCTACTTTTTGTTATTTTCTTTTTGTTACTTAAAGATCCACAAGTGTTCGTTCTCTATTTGATGTGTATACATTTAATTGCTGATGTTTCACTACAACACTGTTGATGCTGAAGTACTTGATTTATCTGCAGCTTTTTGCCCAGTTGACAAACTGGTTCATGTTTTTCTGTATCACACGTACTTTATCCAATAGTCTGGAGACTGTTCTTACTATTGTGAGTCTGTACTACTGGCCTTGCATTAGACCATCTGCTAGTAAAATTTCTCGGGGTTCTAGAAAATGGGGTTTAGCTACAGCTGCATTAGCGTGTGCAATCCGACCGACAAGTGCCATTACATGGATCTATATTGGCCTCCTAGAGCTGTACCTGACACGTGATAAACTGAAATTTGTTCTTCTTGAGGTGATTCCTATTGGGTAAGTTCCATTACTTCTCACGACTACGTCATCCTATTGTTAAGATATGTAATTGCATTTTATGAACTAGGTAAGCTGAGGGTCTAACCGAACCCAATAATAGGATCTAAGGTTGTATACCACTGCTAGCTGATCTCTTCTACCTTAGAGTAAACTGGATATTAAAGATTTGGTGATACGAGTTAATATGACAATTCATTTTCAAGTGAAGTTTCACTATCCCTTGAAGCTAACTGGAAAAGTTTATTCATTTTTGTTTTTGTTTTTTCAATTTCCACATCTGTATTATATCATACCTGGAACTGCTCATGGTTTCTCTTGCTTTAAAACAAAATGGCGTAGACATGAATCTAAGAATTGGAACACCTGTAAAAACACACATTGTCTTCAGCGCTTTGCTCTCATCCATGAAATTTTTAGATTCTGAAGAACTCATATTTGTGTTGTAGTTGATCTATTGCTGTTATACTATAAAATTACATGCTGACAAATCTTTTACCTCTTCTAACACATGGAGTCAGGACATTAATTCTGGGACTTACATTTCTGGTAGATCGCTGGATGTATGGCACTTGGGTCCTCGTGCCTTTGAACTTTCTGAAATTCAATTTTCTCTCTGCTGGTGGAGACTATTATGGAACTCATGTGTGGCATTGGTACTTCACTCAGGGTTTTACAGTTATGGTCTTCACATTCTTACCCTTTTCACTTGCTGGCATTATCAAATCTAAGCAGTGGAAACTGTCTGGTCTGATTGCTTGGTGTTTGGCAATTTATAGCTTGTTGGGTCACAAAGAGTTCAGGTACTTGTTCAGATTATATATGTTTCTGTCAAAGATGAGTTAGAAAAAGGTTGCCTGGTGCACTCCCGCTATGCACAGGGTCCGGGAAGGGCCGAACCACAAGGGTCTACTATGTGCAACCTCAAAGCCTTACCCTTCATTTCTACAAGAGGTTGTTTTCATGACCTCTTGGTCACATGACAACAACTTCATCAGTTACGCCAAGGCTCCCCTGATAATAGCCATGAAACTTCATGTTCCATAATAACTTCCATGTCATAGATGTAGTAGAATGAATAATTGATTGCTGTTCTCTTAACGATCTGAAAAACAGGTTTGTGCTCCCTGTGCTTCCAATAGCTTTAATGTTCTCTGGGTACTGGTTGGCAACAATTGGAGGGTCTGATAAGTCTAACGGCCGAGGTAAAAGATCTGCAAGCACTCATGGCAGGTGCTCAGGAAAATTGCAACTGGCCATCCTGTTCCTAGCAGTTAGTAATATTCCGATGGCATTTTACATGAGTATGGTTCATCAGGTATCTCAACAGTCTGACTTTCTTCTTACCTTTTGCAAAAGTATATTTTCTGGCAAAAGCTCGATGCCTAGTTCATTTTTCTTTTGCTCGCATTATAGCATCAAATCTTTTGATTTCCTTGAAACTTATTATCCTATCTGTAACCTCTTGCTACAGAGAGGGACAGAGGATGTAATGAACTACCTGTCTGTAGAGGCGGACAGTGGGAAAGTGAAAAGTGTCCTTTTCTTTACACCCTGCCATGCCACACCTTACTACTCAACTCTTCACCGCAACCTTCCTATGCGTTTCTTGGATTGCACACCAAGGTATGTACTATATACTGCCAATGCACTGTGAACATCTTAGGCTTAGCTGTCTCTTTCTATACTCTTTTTGTTTTGTTTCAACAGAATTGAACCCTTGTTTGTTCCTTTCTACAGTGACGAGAAAGGAGTTCTAGACGAGTCTGATCAGTTCCTGGTGGATCCAGCTGGTTTCGCAACAGAATTTGCTAAGAACTGGTCTATACCTAGTCACATTGTCCTCTTTGACTTTCAGGAAAAACTACTAAAAGACTTTCTAGCTTTGCATAATTTCGAAGAGGTTGCTTTCTTTCGTCTTGATCTGCTTCTATAACAGTTTATTCTTTCTCTTTTATTGTGTGGAAAAAGTGGGAGTGCAATGTGCTCATTCAAGTATGTCTGCGTGATTGACAGATAAAGAGGTTCTTCCATTCTCACTTCAAGGTGGATCGAGAACTACAGGCATCTGTTGCTGTGTATGCACTGAAAGGCCAGTGATTCTGTCTTTGATGAGCGACATAATCTAGAAATTTTGTTAACTTTTCTTTAACTGTTAAAGGTGTAAATTTTTTTCTGGTATGATTTGCCTTTTGGTTTATATTTCCATTCTTTTTTCGTTTGTTCTTGAAGAGAATGGATTGGTGTTTCGGCTATTTAGCGGAAATTTTGAAACTTTGTACACATGGTTTGATTAAATTAAGTTCTGTAAGAAACACCAAAGGAAAAGGCAGGAAATATATTGAAAGAAGAAAAAGTGATATTTTGACTCAACAACTTTTCTTGCCTTCATGTCCATGTTTTGATTCCCTCTAGTACCTGTTTCACACATCTGACCGTATAAGATGTAACAAGATATTTATGTAGGGATTATGATATGCATATAATCTATGTTGCTCGGACTCTTCAAAAATATCGACGGGTGCGTGTCGGATCCTCCAAAAATAGTGTATTTTTGAAGGATCCGACACGGGTACGGCAACATTTTTGGAGAGTCCGAGCAACTTAGCATATAATATACTCCCTTTGTTCCAAAAAGAATGATATTATTTCTTTTCTATCCCTCCTAAAAAGAACTCAATTTTTCTAAATTTAAAAACAATTTAACTGTATCAGAAACAACCTCTATACCCCACAAAGGTACGCTAAGGTTTGCGTACATCCTATTCTCCCTAGACCCCACTTTTGGGATTATATTGGGTATATTGTTGTTGTTTGGAAACAATTTAACTTGAACGTTCCTTTTTACCCCTGATTATTATAAGCTTTTATAGCCACACAAACATTATGGTAGGTTTAAGATTACATGTTTCAAAAGTTTTTCTTTCTAACTTAAACTCCCTGCCCAGTCAAACTATGTCACATAAATTGAAACGGGGGGAATGTATGTTTTCAATGTGTGACGTGCTGCATACATGTGAGTACATCAGTTTTATGGGAACTACAGTGGCTAGAACTTTTTCTTTGGTTTGGTTTGTATAACTTTGAACATCTGTAATCTGATCCCACTTCCAGATAGGACACAGTTTTGGTGTTGCTTGTGAGAATGCATGCATTTTGCTCATTACTTGAGGATCTTTAGTTTTTTGGGTGGGGTGGGGTGGTTAGAGGAAGGGGAAATGGGGGAGGGAATACAAAGCGAGAATCGAACTCTCACCAACAAGGTGAAAGTTCAGGTAGTCAACCAACTGAGCTACCAAGTTTCCCGGGGAGTTGTTGGTGATTCTTGGAAGTAGAAGAATTAATTCATCAAGTAGAATATTTATGATTGACTCAAGAAACTGCTATCCAAGTGAACAAGGTGAGAAATGAAAAATCATGACGGATTGAAGCAAACAATACGATCAACAAACATAACTTATCCAAAAAAACAAGAACACAACATATGTAGACTATTAACAGATCTGACAACTTGGAAGTTGCTATATACTAAACCTATACATGACAAAACTCATGTGAAAAATATGCTGATGCTTCAAATCTTTATTAAGAGTAGCTTTTGTAGAATTGGAGCTCATATTTTGTAAATGAAGTAGAGAGCGTCAGCATTTGGTTAATAGTCATTGACCACATTCTGTATCGCTGGTAATCATCCATCATGTCTAGCTTGATGACTCCCCTGTTTGTTGTTAGCACAATTAGATAGCAACTATCAGTTTCTGCTCCGTTTGAATCCTTATAAAGCTCGGCATGTAGGTCTAATACAACACCTACAATCAGATGTGGAGGTGTTCATAAATTTGTTAACTATCTAATTAGCATAGCAGAAAGCATTGTTACAAATTTAATATAAGAAGTTTAAGAAATACTGAGGTGAAGAAACAGTATTGCATACACGGACATACTTTCCATTTGACTTGAGAAGGTCTTCAACATAGTTGGCTTCCTTGTTCTTAGGATAACCTGTTACATACAGGGGTTTGAATTATGTATTTGAACACATCATACCGAGATTTTTCCATGACTTTTGCCTTCCTTTTTGGGGGTTATTATTTATTAAAATAAGAGATAATGATAAAAAATACATTTGAAGTATCACTTTTTGGAAGTTTCCTATCTAAACTATCAGGTGTTCACTTTTCCTCCATGAACTATCACCAACTATTTATCAAAATACGCGTCAATTATCAGTTGCTCCCTTTTCCAAGTGGAATGGTGGTGATAGTTCAGATAGGAAAAGGGAACAACTAATATTTGTAGTTGATGTGTATTTTGATAAATAACTAGTGATAGTTCAGGTAGGAAACTCGCAAAAACATGGTACTTCAGGTGTGTTTATGACCATTAACTCTTAAAACAAAACAAAGAAGAGAACGGATTTAGTTTTCTTTTTGAAATTGTTGTTTTTCTCCTTGAATTATGATGCTGCTATGTTATTGGAGCAAATGTATACAGTAGGTAATACATGATTATCAGCTGAAGAGATAATTCACACCTTGGCTTCACTATTTAAGATAACGGACACTGATCTTAGCTTGGATCTTCCTGTTCCACATAGCAATACACAAAAAAGCATCAGCTGATGATCCAACAAAGGAAGATTTAGAGGATCGAAACTTCACTATTTTTTTTTCCCATTAACTATCATTTCCTTGTACATCTGTTGCTACTGAACTGCACAAAAACATATATTGGTCCCTCTCTGAATGTGCTTTTTTGCAGCTATTTTCTGTTCAGACAACAATAACATACCCAGTGTAGTCTCACAAAGTGTAGGGTCTAGGAAGGGTATAGTGTATACGAACCTTACCCCTACCTCAGAGGTAGACAAGTTGTTTCTGACAGCCATTTGACTCGAGAAAAAATGACACATAGTAATGGAAGTACAAGAAACAACATAGTAACATAACAGTACTACAACAAAATAATACGATAGTCGAAGGACAATAAACAACAAATAGTAACAGATATCGAAGGACAACATATATGGTAAAATTATTAGTTATAGAGAAATAGGCATACCATCTGATTTCTCAATATAGAGCTCTTCCCCCTTGGAGAGTATTGATCTGCATTTCTCGTAGTTAAAGTTGTAGTCGTTGCTATCTTCAATTGGTAGAACTGGTGTGCTTCCATTTAATATATTCTTGTAGCCAGATCTTGCTTTGAGTGTTTCTGCTCCTCTGAGTGCTGAGACAGTAATGGTGCAAGTCCAAATAGGTGAGTTTTACTTACAATTGAAGATGAGACTAACAGAGGTTAAGTTAGGTTCCAAATGACACAGTTTCATTTATTTACTTCCTTTCAGCAGAGTCAAATCCAGTTGTTAGATGATAAAAACATTTCATTGTTTGAACTTCTTGTGTCTGCTCAGTTGAAGCACATATAATTCTATTATAAAGGTTAGTTCTTTCTAGTTTCCGAACAAATGGTACCCAAAAAAATTCCTTGATTTTATTTTTTCTAATAGAAGCTTGATGTTCACTTTATACTAAGGAAGTTTAGGTTGTTTGATTCTGTTAGCTGCTGTTAGATTCTAGATCTGAATTTTTAACGAGTACTAGTAGAAGTGAGTGCGATCTGTTTAAGTCTTCTTATAAACTACACTTCGTGTAAAACAAAACACGCATGCTGAAAACATAGTCGTCTCATCTTTATGTTTAGCTGCTGGAAAGTTAGGTATTCTAACAGCTGAGTTGGTGTTCACATCATAATACTGCACATATGTATTTTAAGAGGTGGAGAGAATTCATTACAAGTCGTAGCTGCAGCTGTAAGTGTCAGAATGTCGCTTGCATTTGTGCCGGTCATGGCCGAGCCAATGACACTGCTGATTTGGTCCCGTTTTGCCCCCATAGCTTCTGCCACTTTTGCACATTGTGCTGCAACCAATGCAGCTGCAGAGGCCACAGCTGACTCTTTGGTACGCCCTGACTCATCACGGTTCAAGTTTTCAGCAGCGATGGCGGCTAACGCAGCTGCAACACCTGCAACTGATATTGCTGCGTGTACTTCTGCCTTCTGTAATCTCTTCTCTTCTTTCCTCTTTTGCTTAATTTCTTTGATCCATTTCTTGATTGACACATGCTTTGGTGGTCCTATTTTCCATGGCATCTGCACAAAACAAAACTCTCCGCACTGAGTTTATTTTATCACTGATGCTTTATACCTATGTTGCTCAGACTCTCCAGTGCTTTATACTCTGTCGACATTTTTGAAAAGTCCAAGCAACATAGCTTTAAACCAATAATTGTAGTTCTGATGATTGAGGTTTATTTACACAAATGTCCCCTATTTAGGTAACATTTTGATTGTCTCTATTTTAAAAGTTGTGCAAATATAATCTTTGGGAAGTTACCTTTCCGGAATACGTTAGCCTCAGGTCTAGTGTTTTCTCATATACTGCTCAACCTTACAGACAAAACATTAGACTTTCATTTAATGTTTTGCAATTATTTGCAAAATTCTAGACCATGTTCTAACATTTTCTCACACAGTTTGCACAAAGGAGATCTTAAGTTTATGTTCTAAAGGTCCATAAGTTGCAAGGGAAATAAAAAGAGAATCATTTAATAAACAGATGCTCCAAAATCGGCATAAAATTCTGGATGATTGAATGATTTGGAACTTACCCATTTTTTCTGGAAATAGCTGTTGTAATTCACCTCTGGATGCATGGCTTGCTGCATCCATATCCAAGACTAACAAGCAAATGAAAGTATGTCACATGAGCCTTTTCTGAAAGAATCCGAGGTTGATAATGCACGTACTTTGTATTTTACTTCTTACCTTGACATCATTGGATTTCCATGGGGGAATTGAATTATCTGCATCATCCATCTTCACGTTCTTCTCCATCTTCTGTGATGCCTACATGATATATTTATGTGAAACCTTGATATTTTGTTGTTATGTTAGACAGGATTTGACGATGATTAACTTACTGGAAGAGGAGGTTTATTATCAATGTTTAGATTCTTGATTGAGTTTTCATGGAGAATGAGAGCTTGATCTTGCATTTCCTGCGGGAACGCTTGCACTGCAAAGTTGCACCAAGTGCGTGAAAGGAAGTCCATCGTCTCGGGATGTGCTTGTGAGATTGTTGGATTTGGATCAAGATCCATCTTCTTTGTTCACCAAGACTGAACAGTTGCTCTACAGTTATTGTAAGGTCAGTGAAGTTTTGATAGAATGCTAAATACACTTAGAGAGATATAAATATATATGAATTAGATAGAAAGCTCAAAAGTGTTAAATCACCTCTTATTCTGAGCTATTTTGTTGGTTTATCATCATAAGATCCATTTAACATCTATAAAGTGGCAATTTATAGCTTTATTATGAATACAAAGCCAGCCTCCATGAATCATTAATCCACCTTTTTCTTTAAGATAACAGTTTTTAAAAGTTTATTTTGGTATCTAATTCCAAATATGCATGTGTAGATATGAGCCGAGGTCTATCGAAATAACTTCTCTATCTCTACGAGGTAGGGGTAAAGTCTGCTTACACTCTACCCTCCCCAGACCCCACATGTAGTATTACATTGGACATGTTATTGTATGTGTGAATATAAGTTCTCGAAAAGCTAAGTGTTTCTTTTTTCTATTTTTGATAACAGCACATCCAGGATAGCTTGTGTGCACCTAAACTATTCCATCAGATACTTGTTACTTCTTACCAAGACAGTTAACATGTAACTCTAGCTACCAATTCTTGGGAAGATGGGAAGAGTTCATCAAGTGACTTTTGTCCATTGAGATGTGAACCTTGACGAAGTAGAGCCTTGGAGTAACGGTAAAGTTATCTCCGTGTGATCTATAGACAGAAGGCCCACATTACACCCCCTTGGGTGCCATCCTTTCCCTTGTACCCTATGTGAATGCGCGATGCTTATGAAAAGTTAAAGAATTGCCTTGATGAGATGTTAGTACAGATAGAAAGATTATGAAAAGCTAACCCTTCTCGATATTTTATTGATATAGCCAAATCCCTTTTGTGTCCCCTCTTGATATTTTATTGATATAATGATGGTTGTAGAAGAAAGGGGTCCCCAAAGGGATTTTTGGAAATCAATACATGTGTTTTTAGGATAATGAAAATACTAAAGAGAAGCTTTCATTAGGCCCCTAATGTTTTATAACTTTAAACTTGTACCATGTGGTCATGCTAAGATCAATAACTTTCTAGATGGAAAAATGGCTAACAAGATCACAAGGTAAGAGTTGTCTTAGGGCCATGATGTTCTAGTTTTTTTGTGTGTTGGAACTATGTTGTTGGATGGGCTAGATTGTATTTATCAAGTTATATGAAGATGGATTTGTGTCTCATTTTGTTTTTTTCCTTAAGAAGATTTGAATCTGAATCATTCAGATCTCACTTCAGTAACTGTATTTAGTACTTCTGAATCTGAATCATTCAGATCTCAATTCAGTAAGTATTATCTAGTATTTTCCCTTTGCTCTTATCCAGTATAACTACAATCACCATCACTACCACGAACCACCTCCATTTGTAACCACCATCGCTTTCATCGCTAGCCACTTTCACAATTGGTCATCGCCATCATCAAACAATCACCACCACCAACAACCATCTCCACTATTAATGACCTACTCTACTAGTCTTGTTATACAATCGCCACTATCATCAATCATCTTCCCTATTAATGACCTTCACCACTAACTTTATTCTAAAATAATTATCGCTAACCATCGATCAGATACATATTCAAACTTAGACATCTTAATCTTAATTAACACTTTATCACTTTTTGTGTAGGATTTATGAAAGCTAGTACTAATCATGTTCTAAAACATTATTAACCAAGCATGCTCAAGGCAAACTTTAGCTTAAATTAGTACATTTTATATGTATTTATTAGGACACCTTTTATGTTAGTAATATATAATACAATAGATTATTCAAAAATAAGACTTTTTAAAGAACAAGATTAGCTTTTTAGATCATAAAAAAAGTTTATGTAACTAACTTTCCATTTAAAATTATATATGGTGTTACACAATGCCTTTTGTGAAATAATGGATCTTTAATTTATTTATTGGTAATATACATCGACAATCATTTAAATTTTGCGATTAAATACTATTCAGACATTTGAACTCCGATATATTTTCATTAAATATTTGAACATATGATAAAGTGTTCATGTTAAAACACTCTCAACTCGAAATTATGGAAAAGCTTTTGTATGTGTGCTTAAGCACCCGTTAATAGATAATTAATCATTTAAAACGTACCACCTCATTTAATTATAAGCATTAATCTCAATAAGCCATAAAATCTCATAGATGTTCTAGTTGATGTTGATGTTCCTAATTAAAGGTTGAGATTTAACTTATCTAAGTAATGGACGCTTGAGTGCTAACAGGCATACATTTTTTTCAATGAGTCGAAAGTATTCAGATGTTTAAATAGAATAAACTAAAATGTGAGTTTTGAAATAAAATTTACAGACAAGTCTAAGAGTTTGTCGATATATTCAACCATATTTTTTCTTTGTGAATATTATAAAATTGTTTAAATTATATTTTGGATTTGTGGGGTTTAATTTAAGGAAAAATTAGGTGGATAAGCAAACATTTACTAGTTAATTAACTAACATAGTTATAGTTTGACTTAATTATGGCTCGCGACAAACATCTAGTTGTAATTACAGTTCGAGTTCTGTATAATTCACACGATTTATTCAAACATTATGCGTGATTATACAAAAGTTGTGCGCAAACCAAATTGTATAGCCAAATATATAAACATTGCGAATTGTATAGCGAATTATACAAATGTTGTGCACGAATTGTGTAGCTAAATATACAAATGCTATACAAAAACTGTGAATTATACAAATATACAAATGCTATACAAAAACTACGAATTGTATAGCGAATTATACAGCGAATTATACAAATGTTGCACGAATGCTGCTATAACTATAATTACGAAATATAATTACTTAAACTATAATTATGGAGTATAATTACGATATTTTTGAATGGTTGTAATTTAATTTAAAGTGTGATCATTAGAATTCATGTGATAGGAAGAGTATATGTTAGCTATCTAATACTAATTTTATGTGATTAAAAAGGTCCACTAAGTAAAAAAAAATCAATCATATTTTTAGCCATGCATGAATGTTCCCTCATATCAACAATCTTTAATTTTGTCCCCCATTAATTAATTAATTAATTAATCTAACATAAATTATCAATTTTTTTTTTGATGATTAACTAATATTAAGAGAAGGAATCTTTTTTCTTTATAAATTCTAACTTTCACTTAATTGGAATTAATAAAGGATTAAGATTTAAGAAATCTCTAATGATGAAGCTTTGTAGGAATTTTCTTAATCATGATTAATAATACTAGTAATTATTTATGTATTATTTTCTAAAAGAAAATTGTAAAAAGTGGAGTAGCTATAACGTAAAAAAAAAAAAAAAGTACTATATATTAATGAGATGAATTTTAATCATAGCGTTGAAAATTAAGATGCACGTAAAGAAAAAAAAATTATTAATATATACCCCATTATGTTCAAGTATAAACATGAATAAATGAATTTTAGGTTAAAGAAATTTTGTGGGAGCGCGATTTTCATAAATGAATTCTGTAATGCGTGAATTTTAATTTAGTTGCATCTCAGTATGAATATTAAATATTGAATTAAAATAAAAAGAGAGTTATAAATGATTATTTTTGGGGAAATAAAGATATTGCTTATAGATATTACAAGCCTCTGACTATTATTATTTCTAATAGACGGTTGAAATGTTTTCATCTTTAATTAAAATGAAATATCTTTTCATTTCTCTTTCAGCTTATAGACCTTTTAGATTACGTTTTCAGTAAACTAAAATTTTTAAAAGAAAACATTAAAATATGTTCTAAAATTTTGTATATATTAGATGGCAATCTAATGTTTTATCAGTCTTAAGAATTATATTTGAGAAAAGCGTCATGTAACAACTTCAATTTCACAATAAGGAACTTTCAAATATTATGATCACTAAACTCACAATTACAACGGAAAAATAGAACTAACAAAAAAATTGCAAAACAACAATCAATTAATAAAACAAGAGAACTATTGAAGAAGATAATTAGAAGGAGCTGAGAAGTTTAGACTATGTGAAAGGGGACGAGCGAAATAGACATTTTTCTCAATAATTTTCAGAAACCGATCTTTATCATCCGTCATCCTTATAACTAGTTATTAATTATTAATGGGTCTGGTAGTATTTTATGGGCCAAGGAACAAGAAGCAGGCGATTTGGGCAGTTTTTCGTGGGTGTTAGCCCACGGTTCCTGGCGCTACCGGGGGTTTGGGGCCAACTTCCCCAAAATATTATACCGAATGGTCTGTAACGAGCCAGGCAAGAGGCCCAGGTGGCTAGCCGAGGATGGATATGGCCTGGTAGTATTTTATAGGTCAAGGAACAAGAAACATGCGATTTGGGCAGTTTTTCGTGGGTGTTAATTCACGGTTCCTGGCGCTGCCCAGGGCTCGGGGCCAACTTTTCAAAAAATTATACCAAGGGCTCTGTAACGAGCCAGGCAAGAAACCCAGGTGGCCCGCCGGGGTTTGATATGGCCTGGTAGTATTCTATGGGCCAAGGAACAAGAAACAAGTGATTTGGACAGTTTTTCATGGGTGTTAGCGCATGGTTCTTGGCGTTGCCCGTGGCTCGGGGCTAACTTTCCCAAACAAATATACCGAGGGATTTGTAACGAGCCAGGCAAAAGGCCCAGGTGGCCCACCGGGGTTGGATATGGCCTAGTAGTATTTTATAGACCAAGAAACAAGAAATAGAAGATTTGGGCAATTTTTCATGGGTGTTAGCCCACGGTTCCTAGCACTGTCCAGAGCTCGGGGCTAACTTTCCTAAAAACTTATACCGAGGGGTCTGTAATGAGCCAGGCAAGAGGCCTAGGTGGCCCGCCGGGGTTGGATATGGCCTGGTAGTATTTTATCGGCCAAGGAACAAGAAAACAGGCAATTTATGCAGTTTTTCGTGGGTGTTAGCCCACGGTTCCTGAAGCTGCCCGAGACTCGGGGCTAACTTTTCCAAAAAGTTATACCGAGAGGTCTGTAACGAGCCAGACAAGAGGTCCAGTTGGCCCGCCGGGGTTGGATATGGCCTGGTAGTATTTTATCAACCAAGGAACAAGAAATAGGCAATTCGGGCAGTTTTTCGTGGGTGTTAGCCCATGGTTCCTAAAGTTGTCCGGGACTCGGGGTCAACTTTCCCAAAACATTATACCGAAGGGTCTCTAACGAGCCAGGCAAGAGGCCCAGGTGGCCCGCCGGGGTTGGATATGGCCTGAGAGTATTTTAGGGGCCAAGGAACAAGAAACAGACGATTTGGGTAGTTGTTCATGGGTGTTAGCCCACGGTTCCTGGCGCTGCCCGGGGCTTGGGGCCAACTTAATGAAAAAATTATATTGAGAGCTCTGTAACGAGTCAGGCAAGAGGCCCAGGTGGCTGGCGGGGGGTTGGATATGGCCTGGTAGTAATTTATGGGCCAAAGAACAAGATACAGGCGATTTGGACAGTTTTTAGTGGGTGTTAGCCCATGGTTCGTGGAGCTGCCCGACACTCGGGGTCAACTTTTCCAAAACATTATATCGAGGGCTCTGTAATGAGCCAGGCAAGAGGCCAAGGTGGCCCGCTAGGGTTGGATATGGCCTTGTAGTATTTTATGGGCCAAGAAACAAGAAACAGACGATTTGGGTAGTTTTTTGTGGGTGTTAGCCCACGGTTCCTGGCGCTGCCCGGGGCTCGGGGCTAACTTTCCTAAAAGATTATACCAAGGGACTGTAACGAGCCAAGCAAGAGGCTTAGGTGGCCCGCTGTGATTGGATATGGCCTGGTAGTATTTTATGGGCCAAGGAACAAGTACAGTCGATTTGGACAGTTTTTCGTGGGTGTTAGCCCACGGTTCCTGGCGCTGCCCGACACTCGGGGCCAACTTTCCCAAAACATTATACCGAGGGCTCTGTAATGAGCCAGGCAAGAGGCCAAGGTGGCCCGCTAGGGTTGGATATGACCTTGTAGTATTTTATGGGCCAAGGAACAAGAAACAGGCGATTTGGTTAGTTTTTCGTGGGTGTTAGCCCACGGTTCCTGGCGCTACCCGGGGCTTCGGGCCAACTTTCCTAAAAAATTATGCCAAGGGACTGTAACGAGCCAGGCAAGAGGCTTAGGTGGCCCGCTGGGATTGGATATGGCTTGGTAGTATTTTATGGGTCAAGGAACAAGATACAGTCAATTTGGACAGTTTTTCGTGGGTGTCAACCCACGGTTCCTGGCGCTGCCCGGCACTCGGGATCAACTTTTCCAAAACATTATATCGAGGGGTCTGTAATGAGACAGGCAAGAGGCCTAGGTGGTCCGCCGGGGTTGGATATGACCTGATAGTATTTTATGGGCCAAGAAACAAGAAACAGACAATTTGGAGAGTTTTTCATGAGTGTTAGCCCACGGTTCCTGGCGCTACCCAGGGCTCGAGGCCAACTTTCCCAAAAAATTATACCAAGTGGTCTGTAACGAGCCAAGCAAGAGTCCCAGGTGGCCCATCGGGGTTGGATATGGCCTACTAGTATTTTATAGGCCAAGAAACAAGAAACAGACAACTTGAGCAGTTTTTCATGGGTGTTAGCCCACGAAAATCAACCTTTGCAAAGACCTTCCAGATTTGTTGCTTCATCTCAGCCCAATAACTAGTTATGCGACATTCGTGTAGGTATCGACATTGAGCCTAGTCTGATGTGGGGTTGAGGGGTTTAAATTATAATTTTTTTCAACTTCAAATATATATATTTTAAAAAATTAAATCATGTCTAAATTGCAACAAATCCAAAACAATTGCAAATATTTTTTTGGAATTAACTATGAATTTTGTTGTTAATTTATTGTTAAGTAATTCTTAGCTGATAAAATATTATAAAATAAGCGACGATATTGCTCCTTTAACTATAAAATTTTATCCGTCGCTTTAACGCTACCAAACCAAGTGAAGGAAGAATGTTTTGGCCCATTGCAATGTTGGGCTTCAAACAGACTTGTGAAGAAATTTTTGGCCCATTGCAATGGTAGGCTTTAAACAGACTTGTACATGGCCCAATAGCATCATATAGCCTTTTAGAAACTTAAAATGGTTCATAATCATAAAAGAAATAGTGTTCATGGGCCATTTTCAACCCTTAGATACGTATAACTTACATAAATCTCATACTGTTCAGAGTTAATTACATTATTTTTTCACTCTTTTCTGAATTACAAAATCTCTTAAATTTTATGAAATTATGAATACATCATTGGACTTCGAGATACATCACCAGTCATTTGGATACATAGCAGAGGGATGTAATAAAAAGAATAGGACATCTTGAAATATAGAGGAGGAAAATATCTGAGAGGTGAGAGATGTACCTGAGAGGGAATAGATGTATTTGAGGAGGAAATAGAGATGTATCAACGCGAGTCATAGAATATCAAATTTTACATATGGAACACCAAAAAACGTCCTGAAATTTAAAATTTTATAACAATGACTATTTTTCAATTACATGAACTAAATAATTGGTATTTGTGAATATTACCACCTAATCATAGGGCGTTTTTCCTCAATGCACCTTACAGTGTACAATCCTTAATTAATCGGGCCAGTTTTATTCTAGATACAAATCATTTAAATTTTTATAACAAAATAACAAAAAATAACAAGAGGAGCAAAATTTATTAAAATTTATTTTCTCTTATTTTACATAATTTGGTTTCAAAATAAAATTTTATTTGAGAAATGCTTTGATGTTTCAAATATAACACATTAATTAGTTATTGTAAACAACCTTAGATATAATTTTTAATGGTATATTAGTTAAATGTAAAGAGTTTACCTTGTATACATCGAAGTATAAAGAATCTTGCGATGACACTAATTGCAATGAAATTCTGATTATTAGTATTTGTAGCAATCCTAAATCAATCGCTACATGCTCAAAACCTTCAATCTTTTTTTCTTCGATGTTATTTAATAATACGTTTTTGGATCATTATAGTAAATAATACCTCATGTATAATTGTTAATTATACTATATTAATTAAAAAAAGATTTAACTTGTACATATCGAAAAATAACATAATCCTCAGTTCTTATTCACTCTTGATAATTTTGTTAGATAAATTGTGATCTCATACAATCGTGCAGAACGATCAATAATAATTACTTTATGAAAAGACTGTACAAAATTAAATTTTATATTAATATATAAAGGTAGATCCATCACTAAGAAAGTATTTTTAAATTAAAAAAAGGAGATATATTATTACTTCTCTTAAAGTCTAGAATAATCATTTAATGTTTACAAGTCTCTTCATGGGTGTTTCATAAAATCTTTGACATGATATATCATGAAACTTTAATTAAATAATTAAATAAAAGGAATATATGAAAAAATAATTTATTTTTCACTTGTAATTAATAAAGTTACAACCACTATTTTCTTCTTTCCCTTTTTTAATTGTTTAATTTTTCACAAGCACCTTTTCTAAAAGTACTTTAATTTATTATTCTTTTTTATTTTATTACAAGTTGTGTTTTCATTTTCAACATCATTATGGTAACAATTATAAAATAAATATTTGCTCAAAATTCAAAACAACTAATTAGGCATGTTAGTTGTTACTAAAAACAACATCATTGTCTTTCTGCCTCATAAAAATAGGGGTAAAATTTACGTACGTTCTATCTTTTTCAGATTTCACAAATATATTTTATTGAAGACACGCGTCAATAAAAAATAACTGAATCATAATTTCATAATAAACAATTCCTAAACAAACCTTAAATTCCATTTTTAGAATTACATATACTGAGTATGTTATTGTTGCAGTTATAACTATAAACGTGTGAGTTTTGTCAAAACTTTTGTAAAAAAATACACGTGTTTTCAGTAGACAGATATAAATCACATTTATTTATTAGTAAATAATTAATAAAACTCTCCCTACCAAAAGGAAAAAATCACTTTTACAAACTCAAAAGGATTTGTTGAATTTCATGCTTAATTATTATAGCCATGCATTTTTTAAAAGAAAAAAAAAGTTACACCATTCTATGATGAACATTATAAACAAAAGATATTGACAATTAATAAGTCACAATATACCAAAAAGATAATCAAAATTCATACATACAAAAATAAACTAAACTAAGAGAATTAACAAAAATAATTTTAAGAAAATTAAACAATAAGAAGCTCTAATAATAAGTACATTTTAACTTCATATAATAATAACATTACTCATATATACATTGTTACATCTTCTTTCTACTATATTATATATAATAAAAAAAATAAGAAAAAGAAATCCACAAGAGTAAAAAACAAAGAAATAAAAGAAGGAATTGATCACTTCATGATTTAAAAATATATAAAAAAAAAAATTTAAGAAAAAAAACTACAAACTTGTTTTAGGATTATAATTAGCAAGATGCCTCATAACATCAACTTGAACTCTTAATGAAATAATATAATCTAGGGTTTCTTTAATTAAAGAAGCATCATCCATATATTCTCCACCAGGAACAAGACTTTTAAGAACTTTTGTTCTTTTTTTCACCATTTTTTTTGCTATAATATTTGGAGAAATATTTTTTTTTGCTCTTCTTGAAATTTTGCAACTTTTTTTAATAATTTTTTTGCTTCTAATAATTCCCTTTTTCTTGAAATTATAATAATAATAATTATTATTATCATAATTTTCAAGAATATTTTTTATGATGATTTTGTTTGTGTCATCTTTTGAAGCATTGAACATGAGGGCATGACTCCAATAAGTTGTTGATTTTCTTGTTGAAGCCATTGCTATATCTGCTGATAATTTTATAGCTTTTTTTCTTTCCATAATACTCATATTTTTCTTTGTAGCACTACATATTTGAAGACCCTTTATCCATTTCTTGAGAAATTCTTGCTTGAGTGAACTAGGATTCCTCATGTTTTTTTCCAAAAGAAAAAACTTGAAGCTACAAAAAAAGGGAAAAAAATAAATAAAACAAACATAGATATGTTAGGTTTATAACTATAAAATCAAGAAAAAGAAGAATAAAATGAGTAAGAAATATCAATAGATTCTTGAACAACAACAACAACAGACCCATTGAAATCGTAGAAGTGAGGTGTGGGGAGGGTAGAGTGTACGCAGACCTTACCACTACCTTATAGAGATAGAGAGGTTGTTTCTGAACGACCCTCAACTCAAAAACAAGAGATTCTTGAACAACAACAACAACAACAACATATCCATTGAAATCCTAGAAGTAAGGCATGTGGGGAGGGTAGAGTGTACATACACAGACCTTACCACTACCTCACCCTCAACTCAAAAACAAGAGATTCTTGAAGCAAAGAAAAAAAAAACACTACAAAAAACTAAAATCGGTTATGAACTTTATCGCTAATCTGTCGCTACAAGAAATTTTTGATAATTCATCACTAAACAAGATTAGCAATATCAAGAGATTCCTAAAGCTAAGGAATAAAAAAACACTAAAAAAAAATTGAAATTAGCTACAAACTTCATTGGTAATCTGTCATTAAATAGCTTGTAGCAACTAGAATTTTCTAATAATTTATCGTTGAACAGAACTAGCGATGAATTTTACTGTTTAGATACAGAACTTAACCATTGCTATATCTTATGTTCTTATAATAAGTAGACAATTTGATGTTAGAACAAGAAAGAGACAATAGAAAGGAATGTTTATAAGCTAGCTACATATGATAAGACTATGCAAGAAGAATGAAAATAAACATGAACAATATAAGACTATTATAAGGTGTAATGAGAATTTGAGTAAAAAAATCGATGCAACTAGAAGTCAGTCGATTCCATCTGAGAATGGGAACATACCTTGGTGAATTTTCTTCTATTCCTTGGAAAATTTTCAAACAAAGAGGTGACAAAGTATGTAGTTCTTGAATATAAGAAGCTAATGGAGAATGATATGAATGGGAATTTGAAGAAGAAGTTAAGTGATAAAAAGCCAATTTATTTGTTCAAATGAAAGGGGTGGGGTGGGGGTGGGGATGGGGTGGGGTAACATGGGGTGGTGGGGTGGTGGGCCAATTAGAGAAGGACATAGCACATGCTCTCACATGGAGGCCCATGGCCCACTAAGCAAATAAAACCCTAAAAAAAGAGTGTGAGAATAATAATTATTATCCAAAAATCTTGGTTTAAGACAGAATAAAAAGGTTCCCTAAATGCCATGCAAAACCTAACATTTGTAACTTAATTTGACTACAAAAGGACATTAACATAATTATATTGCTCTATGAAGAGAAGAGGAAAAACAAATTTTACTTTTTCTTCTTTGTTCATTTTGAATAATTTCTTCAAGAAATATATCTAATATTATCCTATAGGCAACAAATATATTTTCCAAGATTAATTAAATTAGTATATCTCTTTAATGTCCTTCCTATGATTTTTCTCTTTTCAGTGTGAGAAGATTATCTAATTGAAGACTTTTTTCTCATTTAACATTTCATATCTGAAATTTATTAGTTCGATTAATGTAGATTTTCGATACGTAGGACCCATTAAAGGTAAAAATATTTCCTATCAGAATGAAATAGCACCTGCTGATCACTTTTCAATTTTGTCTTTAAAAAATAGCTATAATTCGATGAAAATGTTCATGAATTACACTTTTTACTTTTGAAATTTGAAATTTCACGACCATGACTATTTTTCAATTCAAAGATTGAAAAAGTGAAATTTTACCTTTTATTAAGGTTTTTTTCTCTCCGTTAAAGATGAATGAATCTTATCTATCTTACTAAGTGGATAGAAAATGAGGATATAAGTGCTACAATGCATTAAAGAAATTTAAAAAATGAACAAATTTTGTTTAAGTAAACCACATGTTTAGGAATTGTTTGTTCTTTTTCTTTTTTTGTCATCCAATTTGACTAAAGAAAGAAATAATTTGGCACAATGTAATCTATATCTTTTTGAAATTATGGCCATGTTTGTTTCTATATAAAACTACAAATAAAAACATAATTATATAATACTAGTGGACTCACTTAAGAAAGTTTGAAAACATGATTAGGGGCAAATGTGGGGTAAAGAGAAACATAAGCGTCATTAGCGGTCAAAATATAACTATCTTTTTTCTCTTTTCCCATGTTTTTTAATTTAAGGAGAATTGCACTTTTGATCCCTTAATTATAGGTATATTCTTATTTTGATCCTCATGATGTATAGCTCGACATACACACATATATATTTCTGTTCTCATGTTTCTTTGTTTTAAGGAGAATTGCACTTTTGATCCTTCAATTATAGGTATATTATTATTTTAACCCTTATGATATATAGCTCGACATACACAAATATGTTTTTGTTCCCATGTTTTTTGTTTTAAGGAGAATTACATCTTTTAGTCCTTTGATTATAGGTATATTCTTATTTTGATCCTCGTGATATATAACTCGACATATAACACATATATATTTATGTTCCCGTGTTTCTTTGTTTTAAGGAGAATTGCACTTTTGGTCCCTCGATTATAGGTATATTATTATTTTGATCCTTATGATATATAGTTCGACATATACATATTTTTGTTCCCATGTTTCTTTGTTTTAAGGAGAATTACACCTTTTAGTCCTTCGATTATCGGGATGTTCTTATTTTGACCCTTATAATAAATAGCTCGATATATAACACATATATTTTTGTTTCAATGTTTCTTTATTTTAAGGAGAATTGCACTTTTATTCCCTCAATTATAGGTATATGTTTATTTTGATCCTCATGATATATGGCTCGACATACACATATTTCTGTTCCCATGTTTCTTTTGTTTTAAGGAGAATTGCGCTTTTGGTCCCTCAATTATAGGTATATGTTTATTTTGATCCTCATGATATATGGCTCAACACACATATTTCTGTTCCTGTGTTTCTTTTGTTTTAAGGAGAATTGCGCTTTTGGTCCCTCAATTATAGGTATATGCTTATTTTGATCCTTATGATATATGGCTTGACATACACACACATTTTTGTTCCTATGTTTCTTTATTTCAAGGAGAATTACACTTTTAGTCTCTCAATTATAAATATATTTTTATTTTGACCCGTATGATATTTAGCTCAACACACACACACGTATTTTTGTTCCCATGTTTCTTTATTTTAAGGAGAATTACAGTTTTGGTCCCTCAATATAGGTATATTTTTATTTTGACTCTTATGATATATATAGCTCGACATACACACATATATTTGTGTTTCCCTGTTTCTTTATTTTAAGGAGAATTATATTTTTGGTCCCTCAATTATAAATATACTTTCATTTTAATGTACCTTTAAGATATATAGCTCGACACACACACATAGAGCGTGTGTATATAGATATGTGTGTGCGTGTTTCCATGTTTATTTATTATAAGGAGAATTACACTTTTGGTCTTTCAATTATAGTTATATTCTTATTTTGGCCCTATGATATATAACTCGACATACAACACATACACATATACATATATTTCAATTCTCGATTTTTGATGGAACTTCAGTACGATTGTCCATAGAAAATTAGTGAATTTCTCATAATGTAAGTAGTTAAAGTTATAAAATAATCCATCTTCATTTTGTTTGTTCACTCTACGTGGACGAGGTAGGGGGTAGAGGTGGAGCTGGGTGCACACTTGATATTTAAATTTAAATTCGTATATCGTAAATTTTATTTTTAAGATGACGTTTTCAGTATAATTTATTTTTTTCATTTTCTAAAATTCAAATTTGAGATATTTATTGAACAAACTCACTCCCAATATTCCAAGTCCATCTTTATAATAAATCCAAATATGCAACATGCAAACACTATTATTTATTAGAAATTAGATACAAATAATTGATTTGGGGGATATGTAGGTAGAGACTAAAGTCAAATAATCTTAAATATAAATAAAGAAAAATGAAAGAAGTAAGTCTAATTTATTTATGATGTTTTCACAAAAAAATCCTCCTATGTCAAAATTATTTAATGCATGCATTGACATAAATACATTTTAATGAACAAATTAATTTAGCTTCAATTATAAACTTTATTAACTATCAATGTAATTAAAAACAACATATATATGCAATAAAACAAATGACACATTTATTACTATATATTCCAATTTTTCTCAAAATGTGAAACCAAGAATCTTAATATTTAATTTATTTAACAAGTTCAAAGTTTACAATATAATCAAAATATGAGTTTATTTCTAATTCTTAATATTTAAATATACTATTTTCCAAAAAAAAATAATTCACATGTTGTGAGTAATAATTCAACTTGCAAACATGAAAACACTATTAATTCATAGAAAATTGATACAAATGATTGAATTGAGGAAAATTTAATTAGTTAGAGACTAAAAGTCAAAAGAGCCTTAAATATAGGTTTAGAATTAACCTATCATTAAATTACTCGTAGCTAATATATATATTTTTTTAATAATTCATTACTGAATAAGATTAAGTGATGAAATTTTTCTACATAACTACAAAATTTATCTGTCGTTAATATTTTTATTTTTTGTTTTTGTTAAGTGTGGATAGTCACAAGAATGAAATAATTTATAATTAGATTTTTTTTTTTTAAAAAAAGGAAAATTTGGCATGATCCACAAAACATGGTGAAGTTGGGGTAGGTGGGGGGTGGGGGTAGGGGGGTGGGGGATGTATAGTGGGTCCCATTGCAATGAAAAATTCTTACAAAGAGGCATAGGTTTTGGCTTTGGCAAGAAAGGAGAAAATCACTCACATGGTCTCCACATGGGGGATTTTAAAGTATGGTCTTGTGATGAGAGATAGGAGAAATTTTTTATAAATTTTTTATTATTATTATTATTATTATTATTATTATTTTGGATTAAAGAAAGAGTACAAAATCTTCTTCAATGATTAGACATGTCTCATGCTTGACATAAATCAAGAAATTTATTTTCATAATTAATTAATTAATATATATATTATCATAGTAAGATTTGGACAAGGTTATGAATAATTATAACATTATGTGTGTCGTCAAGTGTCGATTAACTTGTGTGCATCTTGATTATTCCATTGAATATTTGTTATAGCAATTACTATATATCTTTCATCAATATAGATATTAGATAAATTTGTCCATCAAAATTTGAGCAGATGAAGAGAAACCACCTTACATTTTTTTGCTTTTCGCTGAAATTTGAATATGATACTTCGTGTTTTAGAACGAACGAGAAGGTATAATTAGTGATAAGTAAGAGCACAATTGCATAATATATGGGTAGGCGCACATTAGAAATTCCACCTTGTCGTAGAAAAAAATAGTATTTAAGTAGAAAAAAATAAAAAAACGAGTTTATTATCCATCAAATTTCAAACCGTGTCTCATTTGTTGACCTTAGAAGATCTCTCTATTTTTAAAAAGAATAAATCATGGACAATATTAAACTATCATTGAAAAGCTTAATTATGATATTAATGGAAACAAGACACTTAATTAGATTTAAAAATTGTTTTAGCATAAATATGGTTTTATTATAATTAAAACTTAAAATGTGCAATAATGATAGTTTTTATGAGCTTATAGATTTTTTTGAATTTGAAACTATTGAAGAATGTAAACGTAATGTGATGATTGAGATCTCATAATTTTAAATAAAAATCGACAAATATAACCATTATTATTTTACTTTTTCTAAAAAAAATATTTTATATTATTAGTATGTTGTGAAAAGGGAAATATAATATTATAATACTTTATAATTGACCATATATAATGGTGGAATGTGAAAGATCATACGAGGAAATCAATCAAATATTCAAATATAATTTTATTTATCTTTTTTTTCTTTTATTGATGTTCAATATTTGATTTGAAGTCAAATTAATTCAAATATAATTAAAAAAAATATCAAATATTTTTTTGGCTCAGTCTTTAAGAAAGTCATTGTACGGAATTTTAAATTTCAAGATGAAACTTAAAGACATTCGATGTTCACATGTAGAATTTGAAATTTTTTATGATAATGACTATTTATCAATTATATGAGTCGAAAAAAATTTATTGTGAATTCTTCACATCAAAAAATTCTACGTCAAAAATAAATATTCTCTATCAAAAGCGAGTCTAAAATTTTTATTGCAGAGATGAATAATTAAAAATTAAGAGAAAAAAGGATAAGGATTATATCAATATTATAAAAAATGTACATAACATATTTAGTTTAGCGAAAAGATGATGGATTCATGTTAATCAGAGGTGAATTTACAATTTTTAGAATATGGAGGTATCACAAAAAAAATATTTAGTTGCAATGTACCCGCGCTTATTGGGACAATTAATTTGACGTTCAATCAAATGCAACATTCAATTCTTTTGAAGCATGAATATCAACAGATAATATAAACTCTCGATTCTGCAAAATATGTACATATACAAAAATCGTAAATTTACTCACCACAATTTTTATACTAAATTCAATCTCAATTCACATGCATCGTAAAATAGGTTATAAATCCGTCATTGTCCCCTATAATCAAATCTAGTACTTCTTCCATTTCAGTCTGTTAGTCTTCTATTTCTTTATTTACAGTCCATTAATCAAAACAATTTCTCTTTTTTTCTTATCAACTTTTTAATTTTAACATTTTATGTAATATATTTAAAACTATAAAATTCACAAATAATTTCATACATTTTAAATTTTTTTATATTATATTAAAATTAGATAAATAAATTAAAACGACGGAAATATATCTCAGCTCACACATGGTGAGACAATAATGGGGTCCAATTCAAGAAAGAAAAAGAATTAAAGATCCCCCGTGATTTGCGGCTATCCTCACAATTTGATTAGATTTGCACATGAAACTTTTAATCTTAGGTTTCATCAAACTTAATGATACGTCGGATTTAAGATTTAAAGTTTGATAAATATATTTATATAATGATAGTAGTATCAAATTATAATTTATTTTATTTTAAATTAAAGAATTTTAGTAATTTAATTGATTAGTTATCGAAGCAGAAGTTTGATTTTCCAACTTGTAATACTCTCTTCATTTTTCTTACCCCAAATTTGGAAAAAAAATATTAGTTACGTTTTACCTTTTAAAAGTTAAATACATGAATTTTAATTAATATTTTAAAATTTATTTAAAATATTCGGAGTTGAGTATTGAGCATCGAGAGTGAAGGTTCATTCAAGGCTTAACCAATTTTAACATGTGTTATTGCTAAACTAAAAGAAATATCAAATTTATTTGATTCCTTGAATTTTTTTTAGCCTTCTTTTGGCTCGAGGTCATGGTGGGATTGAAAGAAATTTCTTCACTAATTAGATATTTAAAATTTAAATTTTAAGTATAAAATAAATCCTAGTAGAAAGTATTGGAGGCGGAGTCATAATTTTTAGATAAATACTTTTTTAATGCAAATGTAAAATTTGCGTAAGAATTATTAAGTTTTGTTAAATTTGTAATAATAATTATTACTCAACAATCGTTAAATAATAGAAATAACATGAATCCTAAGTTGCGATACGCAAAGAAATAATTTCATCAATCATCGAAGCAACTCGATCTGAACATGCCAAGTTGATTGACAAACTTGAGGACAAATTAAACTAGGGGAAGGGGGTTGGTAACACAAAATGAGATCACTTTCGTCCAATGAGTATTGAAAAATATATTTCTTTTTAATAAATCTTACACAATATAAATTTAAAGTAATTAAAATTTCAGTACAAATACTGAATATCGATCGAAAATAAAGAAGAAGAAGAAGAATGAGCATTCTTGTGTACATACACACATACAAGACATAACTAGTTATCAAGGCTATGCATGGTATGATAAATATCAAATAACATATTGAAATCCAAATTTTTAACTCAGCCATTTAAATATTATGATATTTGTTATGAAAAAGTTTGACATTCAATACTATGTGATATTTATAAAACAAAAACATTGAAATATCGAATACTATACCTAAGTATATAATTACAAATAAAAATTCATATATATGTAGCTATATAATACACGCAAGTATACTCCTCCCATTTTATTTTATGTGTGCTCTTTGATTTGGCACGATATTTAAAAAAAAAAAGACTTTTGAAATTTATGATCTAACACAATTTTTAGATATTTCTGCGGCTGAGAATCATTTTATTAAGAATATATTTGTTTTTCAGTTAGATGTTGAAACTTTGACTACACTCCATCTTGATTTGAATGTTCTTTTGGGGTATTCGATTAACAAAGAGAATTATTTTGTAATTTGTTTTGATATAATCGATACATTTTTTTGAAAAGTAGTGAAAATCGTAATTCTTTATAATATAAATACATATAAGTTGAAATTCGATAACTAATATACTATACTACAAAATATCAAAATCAAATTTTAAAATACTATATGATAATAATATAATATTTTTAAAAATCATAAATTAAAATTTTCGATATCGTACTATGACCACCCCTAAGTTATATGTTTTATTATTATGGAAATGGAATGGTCGTATCAAAGAGAAAAGAGGTGAAATAAAATTGCATGTGCACACATGGATGGGGCCATTGCATTTGTCCTAACAAACTTAAAAGTCTTACAACCCTTCAATCATTTGTATAAGGGGTACCTACCCCTCCCCCCTCCCCCCAACCAACAATTTGTATGGTTCAAAAAGTGTAGATGTAGCTCTTTGTTGTAACATATAGTTTTTTCCGATTTAAGTTATATACACTATCAGATGTCTCTTAATAAAATAACTATAATGATAATATATCTAGTTAAATTTCATAATTGAGGTTTGAGGAGAATAAATTGTATGCGGAGCTTATCACTATTTTATAGAGATATAGATGTTGTTTCTGGAAGACCCTCGTCTCAAAAATATCAGGCCCCAAAGTGGAAGATATTGGATATGATGAAAAAAATGACTAATATTTGGATTTAAATTTATAATTGAATTCGATTGGATTTGGTCATATTCACAAGTGAGGTTTGATGAGAGTAAAATGTATGCAGACCTTACCACTACCTTACAGAGATAGAGATGTTGTTTTCAGAAGACCTTCGTCTAAAAAATATCAAGCCCCAAAGCAAGAAGATACTAGATATGAAAAAAAAGAGACTAATATTTGGGTTTAAATGTATAATTGAATTCGATAAGATTGGGTCATATTCACAAGTGAGGTTTGAGGAGAGTAAAATGTACGCAAACCTTACCACTACCTTATAGAGATAGATCGATGATGTTTTCAAAAGATCCTCTTCTAAAAAATATCAGGTCCCAAAGCAAAAGATACTAGACATGAAAAAAAAGACTAGTATTTGGATTTAAATTTATAATTGAATTCGATTGGATTTGCTCATATTCACAAATGAGGTTTGAGGAGAGTAAAATGTACGTATACCTTACCACTATCCTATAAAGATAGAGATGTTGTTTTCAGAAGACCCTCGTCTCAAAAATATCGAGCCCCAAAGCAGAAGATACTAAATATGAAAACAAAGACTAATATTTGGATTTAAATCTATGATTGAATACGATTGGATTTGGTCATATTCGATCCAACTCATAAGGAATTTTGTTACTATATATCGTTTTTACTTATTGTATATTATACAGAGGATGACCTCTTTTCTTTCTATTGAAGAAAGAGAAAAATAGAATCTATCAGACTCGAATATATAAATAATTAAATCGTCATTCTTTCTTTTGAAGTAGTTCAAAAATTTATTATATTTTAAAATAATAAAATTTTAAATTTTAAGAAGACTTATTTATTGATAACGTTATGATTTGATAGTGCACTAAGAAGTTATTGAGAAATAAACTTTTTTTTTCCTTTTAAATGATATAATAAAGCTTTCAAATAAATAATTCATAGTTTATATAGAAAAAAAAAACTCCACAATCAACGGACTATGTCCGTGATTAGAGGTTTTTTATTCTTTTAATCCATCAATAAATATACATATTGAGTTCGAGTCATGAGTATGAAAAAAATATTTTGCACGGAGCATTTTCTCCTAATGAATTTTATGTAGCGAGAATTTAAATTAATTAGTCGAGTTTCTATACCGACTCCAAATATCACATGAGAAATAAAAAAAAAAGTTGGCTAACAAGTACTCCCTCTGTATGTTCACTTTTACTTGTCGTTGTTTTACTTTTCGAGATCAACTTGACTAAATTTTAAAACCAAATTGAAGTAAATAAATTTAATATTAGAAATCTAAAATTTAGATGGTTGAAAACTATACGAGAAATGCTATAAGTTGCATTCTTTTTCATATTAATATGATGAAAAAATATATCTTAAAATGTTGGTCAAAGTTCATATAATTTAACCTCAATAATTGGAATAGTGACAGATAAAAATGAACGAATGGAGTATATGATTAGAAGAAAAAAAAAAGGATCAAAATTATTGTGCTAAAATGTGCATATAAATAGGTAAATATTTAAGTGTCTTGGGTGTTTATATCAAATTAAGTAATTTAATATTAACATTAACAATTAAATTTGAAGTCATAATGCATATTAATAAATCATGATTAAACCAATACAATCAAACATCTCTATGTTAATGTCATTTTTATTTAACGTCGATATTCATATGAAAATTTGATTAAATTCAAATTTGGATTGAAAAATTTACAATTGAAAGGTACGAGTTATCTGATAAAAATAATTTCATATCCAGTAAAATTCGAACGCCAAATTTAATCGGTACATCTCATTAATTATATGAAGTGATGCCACATGCATGCACAAAATTCATTATTATTATAGGTACGTACCATGATAAAGCCTATTGATTATGACTTATTAGTAAAGAAGTTTGACCTAAATTCTCATAATTATTATACATTGAATTACTTGGTATCCCTATATTTAATCAACCTCCCCCCCCCCCCCCCCCCAAATTTATTTTTTAATAAATAAATAATATAATAGTGTAAATAAATAAAACATATTAACATATAAAAATTGTACAAGTGGATGCAACTAATTGCCTTCTTGATAGTGCAATAACAACGTAATTTAACATCAACATGGATTGTGATGCAGAGGTGGACTGTTTCACCCTTAACTAGAGGTCTCGGGTTCGAGCCTTGGGTATAGAAAAAAATTTGTTGGGAGTATGACCCACGAATGGACCCTGCAGAGCGCAATCTGATTTTAATGGGGGCTCCATGGCTCCGGACACTCGTAATTTAGCATTACCTTATATTTTAGGTTAATTATTAGTCCACTTCTTATGAATATAGTTATACATGTAGTTATATGTAGTTATCTTTTAGGTAAAACGAAACTATCGAAAAAGATACCTTTGTGTAGTAGTTATAAGAATAAAAAAAATTATTATGAATATTTAATATATATATATAAGTAAATAAATGACGAAGTCATAAAAATTCGACATTTTACTTTAGAAATATAATAAAAATAATTTTAATCTTGTATGTATAGTTCAAATTTTCAGCAAAGTCGAACCCCTTGCATCCGCTGGCTCTGCAATAGACAGGTCGATTATATAGAATTTCTTTGACTTCTTCGTATATTTTTATTTTTTTATATTTTGACAACTCTGTCAATATTTTATGAAATGACCTAATTACTTACAAATTCTTTTACACTATCCGTGACATATTCACATTCTCCTTAGATCACTGCACAAATGCTTGGATGGTAAACATTCTCCCCTTTTAATCTTGGAGATATGAGTTTGATCCAGATGGTAAATATTTTTTACTATCGATTTCGAAGATGTGAGTTTGAACCATAAAAAAAAAAGTAGTTTGAGATTCATGAAGAAGTCTCAAATTTGAATCCCAACAGCTAGCACGAACACCATGATTATAAAAATAAAAAATAAAACATAAGCGACACAAGTGAATCTTACTGTTTAATCAAAGATAGGATAATTATAAGGTTGCTCCTCCCTTAACCAGAGATCTCGAGTTCGAACTCTGAGTATAAAAAATTCCTTAATAGGGAGTATTTTTTCCAAATAAAACCCTACGCGGCACGAATTCGAAATAATCGTAATTATCATAAAAGAGAAGTGCCAAACTAAAGAATAGTGGCCATGCAACTCTCATAAATACATGCACGTGTGGTGTGGATATATATACAACTAATATATGAACTTAAGAAAGAGACATATTATTTAAACACAATCAAGAGAGGAACACACAACCTACATGCCCATGACTTATCATAAAAGAAAGTAATGCACGTGTGTCTCATTAATTCGATTTTTATGTTCGCGCCCCGGGGTGGGAGGGGGGGTGGAGGGAGAGAAGATCGGAAGAGGGATGTGTGATTTCATCTTTAAAAATAGATCTAGAATAAATTATGTAAATTCAATTGAATCAGTATTTTAATCAACTTGAACTATGTGTTGCATGTGCATCTCATTAATTAGATTTTGATGTTCATGGGGGCATGAGGAGTAAGGGGGTGGGAGAAGCGGATAGGGCCCCGAAGATATGGGTGATTTCATCTGAAAAAACAGATCTAGAATTATGTAAATTCAACTGAATTATTATTCTAACCAACTCGATCTAAGTATATATAACGCATGCGCGCCTCATTAATTAGATTTTGATGTTCCAACAATTTTAGAGGGAAGGGATAGGGTGGTCTAATTTAGAAGGGCGACTTCTCTAAATTCAATTATAATTATTAATCTCTCCTTGAATTATGTGTATCTAATGCATGCGTGTCTCATTAATTAGATTTTGATGTTCAATAACGTAGGGGGAAGGGAGGGGAGGAGAGGGGGCAGTCTCATCCGAAAGGATGGATTATATAGATTCAACTGAAATCATTAATCTTAGTTTGAACTATGTTATATATAATAAATATGTGTCTCATTATATAGAACATATTATGTAGATTTAACTGAAATGATTAGTCTAATTTAGAATTATATATATATATATATATATATATATGTAATTTTGTAAAATTTTATAGGATTTTTGATGGAATCTATCGAAAAATTGTTCATTGAAAATGTTTCCATCAAACTTTAGGTATAAAACTAAAAATTTCCAACATTAAGAAAGAGACATATTTTTTAAACTCAATCAAGAGGGGAACACAACCTACATACCCATGACTTGTCATAAGGAAACTAATGCACGTGTGTCTCATTAATTCGATTTTGATGTTCACGCTCGGGGTGGGTGGTAGGGATGGGGAAGAGGAAGAGTGGATGGGTGATTTTATTTGAAAAAGCGGATCTAGAATAAATTATGTAAATTCAACTGAATCATTATTTTAATAAGTTCAAACTATGTATATGTAATGCATGTGTGCCTCATTAATTAGATTTTGATGTTCCAACAATTTTAGAGGGAAGGGATAGGGAGGTCTCATCTAGAAGGGCGAGTTCCGTAAATTCAATCGTAATTATTGATCTCAACTTGAATTATGTATCTCTAATGCATGTGTGTTTCATTAATTAGATTTTGATGTTCGATAGTGTTAGCAGGGGTGTAGCCTCATCCAAAAGGACGAATTATATAGTTTTAACTAAAATCATTATTTTCAATTTGAATTATGTATACATAACGAACACGTTTTTCAAAAATGTTTTCAATATTTTTTTTAATAAAAAATTCCATGATTTTTGATGAATTTGTAATAACATATAACATCGTTTTAAAATTTTTTCCTTTTTTAGTATTGAAAATTTTAAACACATATATTACGATTTCATTCATTCTGAATTCACCGACTCTGACTAGATCGAAATAGTTGCACAACTAGGATTTACTCAATTTTCTTGAAACCTAAAAGTAGCATTTATGCCTAGACAAAATATGGACCTCAAATATTAGTTCTAAAAATAATTTAATTATGTGGCTGCAGGAGAAACAGGTAAAGGGTCAAATTAATAAATAGTTCAAATGATTTTTTAATATTAATTTTTAAAAATATCTTTCAAGTATTTTAAATTGTTAATTACTGTAATTTATAATATTTTTTACTCATATATTTTCTAAATATATAGATTTTATTTCAAACAAATTGAAGATTCTATATATGAATTTATTCTAAACGTTAGTTAGTTTAACATTTTTGTATTTTGAATCAAGACAAATAAATTAAAATGAATGAAGTAGTAATATCTATATATATCTTTTGAATCAGTCTTTCATGCCAGAATTAGGGACTCACTTTGCTGAAAAATTATATATATATATATATTTAATTAATGAACTTGAAAAAGATTAAAACGACAGTTAAAATGGGACGGAAGGAATATTAGCTAACACCTCACTTGTTTCTTCTTGAAGAGTTCTAATGGGCTTGCCAAGTTATTCAGTCTCATCTTAATTATCTTGGGTATAGCCCAATAAATTGTTTTTACTTTTTTGAGGGAAACAAAACACATAAACATACTATTTGGATATCATTAATGGCCCAAATGTAAAAAGAACATAGAGCCATTGATTCAACATCCTTTTTGGGCTTGTAATTTTTTTGGATATCATTAGTGGCCCAAGTGTTTCTGCCTCCGTTAAAAGAAGAAAATAATAGATATATAATAACGGTTAAAATGAAGAGCAATGTCAATTCAACAAGAAAAAAATAATAGAAGTAGCAGAATAATCGAAGGGCAGCAAAACATAACCACAATAGCAAGATTAATCCTATGACAAACCTTAAAATCATTACAAGGCAAGATAATATTCTACTCCTACTAACCATGTATCCTAATATGTGACATCCACTTCTTTCTATCTAAGGTCATGTCGTCGGTGACATGAAGTTGTGCCAAGTCCTGTTTAATCATCTCTTCTCAATAAATACTCTTTTGGTCTACCCCTACACCCTTCTTCACACATATCTAAAACATCTTAGTTTCGTTTCTCTAATCTTATCTGCCATCGAGACCACTCCCACCTTCTCCCGAATAGCCTTATTTCTAATCTTGTCGCTCCTAATATGACCACACATTCATTTCAACATTCTCATCTCCACAACATACATCCTATGAACATGTGAGTTTTTAATTGGCCAGTACTCCGCCTCATATAACAAAAATGGTCTAACAATTATTCTGTAGAACTTACCTTTAAGTTTAGGTAGTGTCTTCTTATCACAAAATACTCTAGAGGTCATCCTCCATTTCACCCATGCTGCTCCAATGCGATGCGTGGTATCATCACTAATGTCCCTACTATTCTGGATGATGGACCCAAGATATTTAAAACTTTCTTTCGTGGGAATAGGTTGAGTGGCAAGCCTCACTTTCATGTCTACTTCATCCATAGCAACACTGAATTTGTACTCCACATATTCTATTTTAGTCTTGCTCAATTTGAACTATTGAGTTTGTCTCCAAATCTCCAGTCTTTCATTAACTTTGTCCCATGTCTCATCAATCAGTACTATATCATTTGTAAACAACATACACCATTGAACCTCTTCCTGGATAGATAGTGTTAGCTCATACATCACCAAGACAAAAAGAAAAAGGGCTTAGCACAGATCCTTGGTGTAATCCCGTCTCAATAAGAAAATGCTCTAATTTTCCTTCCACCGTTCTAACCCGAGTCTTAGCTCTATCATACATATCCTTTATCACCATAACATACACCATCAAAATACTTTTAGTCTCCAGACGTCTCCAGATGACGCCCCTCGACACTTTGTCATAGGCCTTCTCAAGATCAATGAACACCATATAGAGGTCCCTCTATGTTTCTCTACCAGTGATCTCCACATAAAATGGATTGCTTCAATAATCAATCGCCCCAGCATAAATTCAAAATTCTCTGAAATGAACACTCCTCTCCTTATTCTTATCTCAACCACTCTCTCCTAGATCTTCGTAGTAAAATTTATAACTTCAAGTACAAAATTCTTTTTTGACTGATCAGTATACAACTACTAGGTTTTTCCTCTTTCTTTCTCACCATAAGAGAGAATGCCTTTTTTTTTGTTGCTATATGGGGGCTTTTTTTCAATATAATTAATTTAAGGCTTATGTGATATTAATTAATCATTAATCTGTCTTTTGAAACTTGACAAGGCTTTAAGCCATGTTTCATAGGTGCTTTCAAAACTTAGTCAATTCTATTTGAATATCTACGTATAATAAACTTCAAATGCAGTAGTATAAATGATTCTAGAGTTCAATGATAAACAAAAGAATTATCAAAATCCATAAACTTCACATCTTGAATTCATATCTGACGTTGATAAGCACAATTAAACCTCTCTATAATAGTCATTCTTGATAACAATATTTCATTATCGCGATCAAGTTTTTCCTAACATCCATTTTCATGTTATGTTATACCATATATTTTTTATAACAATCAAAATATATCTGAACAAACAACATCACTACTGAGAGATTTTCTTCTATATATACAACTATAGGTTTTGGAGTTTTATGATGATATCTTGAATATTGAGAAAAGAAATTGAACAAACACAACATATAGTCATTGGAATATAATAACAATATATATATATATATATATGCATTTATAAAATCATAAAAAATCTCTCTTTGAATTGAATCAATTAGTGAATTCTAAGCCAATCCCCAATTTTTTTGTTCTTTTGTTTTCTTTGTAGCTATATAAGGGGGCTTTTTCATGACTTCACATATTAATTAATTTAATTAAAATTAAATTAATCTTTCTTTTTGAGAAATGACACTGGTTTTAGACCATGTTTCATAGCTGCATCCCAAACTAAGTCAATTCTGTCTACATCAATAGCCCCAACTTCATGATGTGTCCATCCTTCTAATGAATGCACCACCCCTCCTGCATGGCATGCATGGACTACCCCTCTTTCCATTGTGTACTGTTAAAAATAAAATAACAAGAAAAAAAATTAAGAATAAATAAATAAATATATAATAATCTTGAATGAGAAATTAAATATAAGAGTTAACTTAAATAGCCGTTCGCTCAAAAATATATGTGTATATTCAGTGTATAATATATGTATATCGGGTAGTAGTTATAAGTATATATTTTGGACCAAGTGGCCCAATGTGTAGACATGGATTTTAAGAAAGAAAAAAGGCTTTGAAAGCTTGTCGTGTTAAATATGTCATAACAGTTGTGTGACGATTGAAATTTTTTTGGATCTTGTGATTGTAAACATGTCATAATATTTGTGTAGTTATAAGACTTTTAAGACTCGTACTCTTAAACATGTTGTAATATTTGTGTGGTTATAAAGTTTGTCATTAAGGAAAACGAGAAGTCTAAAGTTGAATGATACCAAATATAGAAATGTTGACGGATAATAAGGAAATAATGTCAAACAAGTTGAAACAGAGTGAGTTGTGTTTTTAACCATTTCGTCAAATGCATACACTTCCTTCTGTTCTAGAAGAATCTATTTGACTGGACACGAAATTTAAGAAATAATGAAGAGTTTTGAAACTTATAATACACGCATGCCATAATAACCATTTGGCTAAAAGAGATATATCGTCATTAAGAATAAAACGAGAATTTTAAGTAAAATCGTTCCCAAAACTTAGAAACAGATCATTCTTTTTAGAACAAGAGAAACTAGGTCACATAAATTGAAAAAAAAAAAAGGTTTTAAGATGTTTAAGAAGAGATAACAAGGGTAGTTTAGATTTTTGACAACCAATCTTACACTAAACATCTTTTTTCAAAAGACGTGTTCAAAAATCTTAAAAGACAGATAATATAAATCGAAAATAGTATTTAAGACATACCTCACAAGAAGAAAGTCCTTGAACATCTTCTGGTAATCTCATAGCTGCAAGATCACCATAAGTACAATCTCTTCTAAATGCCAAAATTGGAGGAACCACAAATTGGTGAAAATGAGTTCCTTTAGGTGCATGACTTTGCTCTCTTGGTGTAATCCATTTTCCAACTATCCATGTCTAAAAAAATCACAAAATAAATAAATTAAAAAATTAATTTAATCAAATAAATAAATTTGACAATAATAAGTACTCTGTTCGTCTTATTTTATATGAGTTAGTCTGACTTGACATGAAGTTTAACAGAAAGAAAGACTGACTTTTGAAATTTATGGTCTAAAATAAGTGATAGATGTTTATGTAGTTGTAATTCATTTCATTAAGGGTAAAATAAACATTTTAAAGTTAAATTTTTACTGAACATAAGATAAATGTCATTCTTTTTGGTACTGACTAAAAAGAAAAGTGAATTGTATAAATTGAGACAAAATTGAGAATAACTTTTATATCCTGACAAAATTTAAAAAAAAAATTACTCTATCAAGTTACTTGACGGATAACTATATACCTACAATGTTTTCTAACCAAAAACAACAACGATAACGACAATAATAATAATAATAGTAACAAAATTAATTACTTTATTCTAAGTTCCTATTGAGTATAACTTCTATATAATGACAGTATAATTATTTTTATTTTATTCTATCAGGTTATCTAACAGATAATTGCAACATAGATAAGGAAAATTTACTAAACAAATAAGATGATGTGTATGCAGACTTAATCTGAAAATAAAGAAATTTATTCGATAAATCCTCGATTCAAGTAAAATATTTCAAAACAGATATAAAAATGAAAGAAGCCATGAAAAAATAATTAAAAAAGAACTATTTGCAAATTGTTAAATAAATAAATAATATATGTACCTTGCAATTTTTGGCAGCTTGATACTTTGTCACTTGGACTAGATATTTTTGATAGTCAACAGGAGCTTCCTTTTGAATTTTTTGAAATCTTTCAGTAGACATAGTTAACATCTGCAATTTTGCATTAAAGAAAATAATGTATCATAACCTCATTCGTCCGACTCTTATCAAGTTTCATTTCTTATATAATATATTGAACTAATATTAAATTGACGAGTTATTAATTCATCCAAAATATTGCTTCATTGAGATGTGTCAGTCAAATAAGCTAAATAATGAATCATAACCTCATTCGTTTGACTCTTATCAAGTTTCATTTCCTATATAATATAATGAACTAATAATAAATGGACGAGTTATTAATCCATCCAAAATATTGCTTCATTGAGATATGTCAGTCAAATAAGCTAAATAATGAATCATAACCTCATTCGTCCGACTCTTATCAAGTTTCATTTCCTATATAATATACTGAACTAATAATAAATGGACGAGTTATTAATCCATCCAAAATATTGCT
>JBCEWC010000166.1:61060-74262 GCA_038996855.1 Solanum aculeatissimum
ATTAATCCATCCAAAATATTGCTTCATTGAGATGTGTCGGTCAAATAAGCTAAATAATGAATCATAACCTCATTCGTCCGACTCATATCAAGTTTCATTTCCTATATAATATACTGAACTAATAATAAATGGACGAGTTATTAATCCATCCAAAATATTGCTTCATGAATGTGTCAGTCAAATAACCTAAATAATGAATCATAACCTCATTCGTCAGACTCTTATCAAGTTTCATTTCCTGTATAGTATACTGAACTAATAATAAATGGACGAGTTATTAATCCATCCAAAATATTGCTTCATTGAGATGTGTCGGTCAAATAAGCTAAATAATGAATCATAACCTCATTCGTTCGACTCTTATCAAGTTTCATTTATCATCCCGTAAATAAAAATAATGCATGCATCACATAAATTGAAACGAACAGAACAGATAAAAGTAGTGTTGTGAGATACTTACAAGAACTCTTACTTGTCTTCTACATAGGTAAAGTGCAATAACTCTACCAAGTTTAGAAGTAGCTCCAGTTAAGAAAACTTCATTAACATTTTCTGGAATTTCTTTAAGAATTACTGCTGCTGTTAATGTATTTCCATGAACAACTCTAACTTTAAGGTTAGGATGTTTGTTCACAAATAATGTTCCTCCTCCATTTAGTGCCTCATTCTGAAAAAATTAAATAATTAAAAAAAATTAAATTCGATACGTTTTTGTATTAAAAAAATATTTACATAATCAGATCAGTTATAAAGAAATAACGAATAAATTTAATACAACAATAATAAAATTTAATAACAATACAAGATTGTAGCTTAATATCAGTTTATATAACTTAAATTCTATTTTTAAATAGAAAATTATAAATTTTATTATATGGTATTTTTGTTTTTATTCAAAGTCACTATCATTAATATCGATCTCATTTTTTTTCTTGTACTTATAAAAAAAAAGATAAAATAGTACTTATTTGAAATGTAGGTTATTTTTTCATCATAAATGATTTAATTAATTATTACAACTATGTACCTTTCACCATTTTTATTGTAGCATTAATGAATGAAAGATCCATTTACCTACCAACCAAAGTGAACATCACATACAAATAAATTAATTACACAATTTTTTTCGATCGATATTTGATATTTATTTTTCTAAGGGAGTTCAAAATCTGAAGAATTAAACATATGAACTAGTCGAAGGGGGTTCAACATCTATTATATATACATAAACAATTATTTTAATCATATATAAATATTTTCGATTCAAATAAACCCCCTAACGAAGGGATAGCTCCGCGCCTCAACTTGACTTTGCACAAAAGGCACGTTGTTACATTTTTTTTATGTATTAATTGGTCATGTTTTATATTTAATCACCATGTAACAAGATCTTGATTTAATTTTATATTATTTTATTTTTAATTAAAGATCTCGAAAATTTTATTTCAAAAAATAAAATTATCTTTTCGTAAGAGGCACGTTAATCAATACGAGACTTTCTAAACGTAAATTCGAAATAATCCAACTTCAATACCTTATTCAATGCAGCAAGGCTTATAACTTTGACTCCCAATTTATCAGCTCTAAGAATTGCTTGCTCTATTTGGTTATTAATTCCATCAGCTGCAAATGGCAAGAAATACTGCCACACCAAATAAATTAATGAGAATTAAATAACACTTTTCAAAATATAATTTTTTTCTTTTTAGAAAAAAAAATGTTTTCTAGAAAATAAACGATAAAACAACAACAACAACATATTCAGTGGAATCCAACAAGTGGGGTCTGGGAAGGGTAAAATGTACGCAAACATTAGCACTACCTCATAGAGATAAATAAATTGTTTTCAAAAAACCCTCGTCTAAAAAACCAAGCGTCATAAGTAGAAGATACTAGATATGAAAAAAAAAAGAAAAAGAAAAGAAATAAAGAAAAACAACTAACAATGTAAAGCAAATGATAGTCTGTAAATACGATAAAAGTAACAAATATAAGACGAATATATAATGACAACACATGATATAAAGACACGACTACTCCAACTAACATACTGTATCACAAACCTACCCCTACTAGTCTATTAGTCTTTTACCCTAATATTCGACCTCCACTCCTTTCTATCTAAGGTCATATCCTCGGTGAGATGAAGTTTCGTCATATCTTTTCTGATCACCTCTCCCAAAATATAATTAACAAAAAATATTTTTTTCTCTAGAGGGTCCATCCAATTAACACTTGTATTATGTCTGATGTTCACATCAACCCAATCGATTAAAAGTTAAAGTGAAAATACATAATATCCAATGGTGGCAACTAATAAATTTATTAAGAAAAGATTTCGTGTATTTGGCTCATGAAAAAAGTTAAGTGGATTAAAAGTATAATAAAAGAAAAATAGAGGGGGCAAAAGGATATATTAACAAACCTGGAAACCAAAGCGAGGAACTACCCAAGTTTGATGCAAATGGCCCCTCAAGTTATAATAAGTTGCCAAAAAGACCTTGGAGTATGCCCACATGACAAACATGAACACAAAAACTATAGGCAAGAAGGGAAGCAAGAAAAGTCTTGTGCAAAATGGAGTTGAAGCAAATGATCTGAACAAAAATGGTGCATGCATTGCAGAAGTCATGTCTACTATATGTGCCAAAAATACAAAATCTGGCACCCTCCCATTTTGACCTGCAAAAATAAAATAAATATTCGAGTAAAAAGTCGAAAAAAGGGGGTCAGAATTGAAGTCGAAAGAAGTTTGTTGGAATTGTCGAGACGTGTAAGGATATAAAATTTGAACATAAAAAGCTATTCAGAATTGAAGTCGAAAAAAATTTGTTGAAAGTGTTGAGATGTGTCAAGATATAACTTTCCAACATAAAAAGTTGTTCAGAATTGAAGTCGAAAGAAGTTTGTTAAAATCGTTGAGATGTGTCAGGATATAAAATTTGAACATAAAAAGCTATTCAGAATTGAAGTCGAAAGAAGTTTGTTGAAATTGTTGAGATGTTTCAAGATATAACTTTCCAACATAAAAAGTTGTTCAGAATTGAAGTCGAAAGAATTTAATTTGTTGAAGTTATCAAAAGGTATCAGAATATAAATTTCCAATAGAAAAAGCTATTCAAAATTGAAGTCGAAAGAAGTTTTCTGAAATTGCCGAGATGTGTTAGGATACACCTTTCCAACATAAAAAGCTATTCAGAATTGAAATTGAAATTTTTTTATAGAAAATTGTGCAAGATGTGTCTAGATATACATTTTCAATCAAAAAAAGTTGGTGCAAAACTATAGTGAAAGAAGTAATTTGTTGAAATTGTCAAGTTACATTGTGTATGACTATAAAATTTCGATAGAAAAAATTATTCAGAATCACTGAAGTCGAAAAAAATTTGTTGAAATTGTCGAAATATACATGAATATAAAATTTCGACGAAAGTAATTCAAAATACAAGTCAAAAGACATATATTAAAGATTATCACAATGTATCTGAAGTCTAAACATAAATTTTTTATTGATATTTATAACTTAAAAAAGATGAATTCAAAATTTTAAATTACTAAATTATGATAAAGATTTACTTGAAAAACACAATTCATATACTTATTATATTTTGGTACACCTAGTGTATACATATTGTTTGCTTGTATTTTCATCCACAACTTCTTTATGAAAACAAATAAATATGAATTTTGTACAAACAGATAAATTTAAAATTATTCATCTAGCTTTTTCCATATTAAATAGTTGTCTTATTCAATTTTTGTAAAAAAACATTTAATGATCTTCAATGTTGTCCTTGTATTAATAAATTAACTCAACTACTATAGTTAATTTTGAACCATATGTGAGGCCTAATTAGGGGTGGCAATAATGTTTTCTTCCTTCATTTTTATTTGTCTAATATTAATTAGATATCGTTAATCTATATTAAGGTATACCAGGTTATTTATTTTGAAACGAAGATAGTATATTATATGTGGTGAGTATATACTCCTTTGTTGTTTAGAGTTTTAGGTTTAATCTCTAGATATGAAATCGTTGATAGCATCAGAGAATTTTAATAGCTCAGTCGCTTGTCTATCTGAATATTTATTTTTTTCTATCAGAGTTTGATTCCCTATTTCATAATCCCTTTATCTATCTTCTCTTTTCTTATTCCAAATATTTTTCTATCTTCGTTAGTGATCGACTTTCTAGCGCAAATATAAATTTAGTCAATCATCTAATAGGTTGCGAACATCAAGTGAAAAACTAATAAGATACTACCCTTGTACCAAAAAGAATAACATATTTTTATATTTGATAATAATTTAATTTTGAAATACCCATTTTATCCCTAATGAAACGATTTCTAAGAAAACAATCATCTATCAGTTATTTTAGACCATAAATTTTAATTTTTTAAATTTTTTTTTATAAATTGAAACAAACAGAATATATATTTTACCTGATTCAACACTAAATTTTGTGTGCATATCCCATGATTTTGGGTTAAGTGTGTCCCCTAACACATCAAAAATTGGCATAAAAAGGCAATAATTGGACTCCTTTTCTATGTGGTGTAGGCTGTGATACCTGTAAAATTTATAGCCAAAACAAATTGGGAAATAATAAATAAATTATCAAGAAAAATAAATAAATTAATTTAAATAAATAAATAAATAAGCAAAATAAAGATGATAAAAATAATAATTTTATATTATGACATTAAATTTCTTTGTTGCCTGTATAAGAGGGTACATCAACTTTTTTCAACCATATAATATTTTTGAAGAGTGTATTTAATGTTTTTGTCAATATGCAAAAAATAAATTGGGACATTTAATTTATATGTTAATTTCAAGAAATATTTAAAATTCAATTTATAATTTTTTTTTCAAGGTAAAATAATGCCATATCCATGGTATATTATCTATCTTTCACAATTATAACATGTTTTTTGAAAAAAAATATTTACCAATAAAATAGTTCACTTTTCAAAAGCAATGAATATTTTAAATTATTTAGACTGTCAAATAAAATTGTTCTCAACAACACGACAATCTGATACATAATACATCTTGTATTAATAATATTCAAAAATAAAATCATACCTCAAATAATATAACGTACATAACCAACCCTAATGCATAATTATTTCACGATTCAAACTCGTAACTTATATCTGGTGCGAATTTTATTTTTTTTTGAAAATAATAAGAGGGAGTAGTTACTTACGTTGGAGTGTAGATGAAATATTTGAGAAAAGGAAATTTTTGAAATAATTGATGAGAAATAATCTCAAAATTGCAATGTCCCAAACATCTTAGCCAATCAAATATCAACACGTAAGCATAAATCATAATTAATGATCCATATCCCAATAAACAACATCCAAGAATTGGAATTCCAATAATTCCACCTAATATTATATGCTCCAAAATTGTTGCATGACCAGCTGAAATTTCAAAAAAAAAAAAAAGTTATTAAAAAAATAATTAAATAAATAAATATACATTGATAAAAAAATTATTTAAAATTTATCATTTATATATAAATTGATAAAAGTTGTTTTACATCATTAGTTGGAAATTTTAGGTGTGACATTAATTATTGTATTTTTTAAAATAATATTTTAATTTTTGAATTCGTCACTATGTCTGTATTGTAGATAATTACAACGTTTAAATTATCAGATCACTTGAAATATAATTATAAATAATAACTCAATTGTAAAAAGTGGAATCATTATTTTTTTTTAAAAAGGCAAATAATATATTCTACTAGAACAGGTCGATTAAAATAGAAAATAAAATTACCTGTAAATGGTTGGGGTACTGGTGAAGAATGATGAAGTGAATGATAATTGTTGAATAAATATTTTCCATGAAAATATTTATGCAAAAAATAATAAAGTGGCTCTGAAATTATTATATGGAGAATTATAATTGCTAAAAAGCCTCTTAAATCCCAAATAGGAAGATTTATTTGGTCTTGAAGCATGTAGAAACCTAATGAACCCATGATACCATGAAGCAATATGAAATTATCCCTGAAAAAAAATATTTTTGTCAAATAAAATTAATTAATAACATAAAATAAAGGCTTTATAGTATAACTATCGTGTCCTTAAGAAATTTATGCCCCTCGATGTATAATTATTGAAGGCGTAAAAAAAGGAGTGGGGGAGGGGAGGGTGCGGGGCACAATCCGATGCTATTGTGGAGGTAGAGGGAAGAGTATAGATTTGGCAGAATTCAATAATTTTGATCAAGATTTTGTATTTATATTTTAAAAAATCACTTGATCTGTATGAATAATTATTTAGAACCTAGTGAATTTGATCTGTCTTTTTCAGAATTCAGAACCTTTAAACTCAAAATTCTAGGATCTAAAATAACACAAGATTCAAGGAAAGATCACACCCTGAAGGATTGTAATGTACGATAGACACCGACACAAATATCTATAACTGATTTCACAGAGTTCAAGATTGTAAATAAATTATAGAAAGGATCCAAAAATGGTTGGGCTCAACCCCGAGTCAAGGGCGGAGCTAGAGCAAAAACTACATATTCAACATAATCCAATTGCTTTGGTAATCAAAATTCTCTATTTATGTTAAGAGATTCAATTAATATGTACAAATAAATCATCCAAAACACAATCAACCCCCCCCCCCCCCCCCCTTACCCCCTCTTTTTTTTTCAAATTCAGAACTAATAAACTCAAAATTCTGACTCTGCCTCTGTAATTGACGCACGAAGCATCCAGTAATCACATAGGGCTCAAGGAAGGACCACACCTCGAAGGGTCATAAACATAAACACCACATTTTTCTTACGAAATCCCTAGTGACTAATTCCACAAAATTTCAAGATTTTGCTCAAAACATCCAGTAATCACATAGAGCTCAAATAAGGACCGAACCTCGAAGGGTTACATATAAACATAAACAACACATGCTTCTGACACAAGCACTAGTGACTGATTCCACAGAATTATTTCAAGATCTTGCAAATAATCATCATCAATTGAAATTAAAATAAGATAAATTCAAGATAATTACCAATCCCATTCATTGTCAACTTGCTTGAAATCAACACCTTCTTTGATTATTCTTCTATTTCTTGTTAAGAACAACATGTTACTCAATGAATTCCATGAACTATGAATGAGGCATCTAAGAAAACATATAATTAGAATATGTAAACACCATGTTGCTTCCTTCATGTTGTTTTCTTCTTGAGATCTTGAGTATAACCATTTTGCAACAAAAGGTCCATAGAGTAAATACTGTAAAAAAATAACAAAAAAAAGTAAGTACATATTTTTTTGTACAAGTAAATAGCGCGGACTAGCCACTTTTCAATCCAGTAATCGAAAAATAATCATTGTTCTGGAATTTCAAATTCTACGAGTGAAACTCTTATGACAATCAAGTATCATGTAGTTTCACTTAACAAAAAAAATTAGAAATTTTAATAAATACCTTAAAACTTCCCAAATAATCCCATGGCCATGTTGACAATGAAGCTTTCATTGTTTAACTAGAAAAAAAATTCAAATTCTTCTTTTTCTTAAAGAGAAAAATATGTTGAAGAACAACAAATTCCTATATAAAGAAAAATTAAAGAAATTTGTTTTTCTTTAATATAAAGATAAAATTGTGTTGTGAAATATTTGAACTATGTTAGAAGTGGGCTATTCTCACATATATATAGAGATGAAAATGGAAATATGGAATCTTATAAAAAAAAAAAAGGAAAAGGATAATTCCTCCTCCCATTTCAATTTATTTATCTGATTTCGATATGTCACGAATTAAATTTTTAAAAATTCAAAAAATATATTTAAATTTTATTATCTTAAATTAAAAATATATTGTAAATTAAAAAGTTGTTAAAAAATAAAAAAAAAATTAAACACATTGAAAAATAAAATAAATAAATTAAAATATAAGAGTGTTTTTTAATTCTACAACAGAAAAATGTTTTTTTTAATTGTCATTATCAATCCTTTATTTTGCAACAGAAAAATGGATTTTAATTTTAAAAAAATAAAAATAGCTAACAACTGCAAAATTCAACACGTCAAAAATTATTTATTTATTTATTCCATTGAATTAGGAGTCAAATATCACAGCTGTATAGATATGGTAGAGAATTTAATGAGGAATGGCCCCTACAACTTTTTTTTTTTATTATTTTAAAAATTATTCATCCAATGTTCGATAATCATTTTGAAATTAATTAATTTAAATATTCATCGTGTAAAACTTATGAAAGGATAAACATGAGTCTTAATTTTATTTTATAATAATATTATTATTTCGCTGGTCATCGTAAAAGTGCTTCGATTATTTTACGCGTCTCAATGATTTTATAGTGGGAATCAAATTTTTATTAAGGTATTAAAAATATAAAGAGATTAACATATGAAGAAGTTCAGAACAACAGATTCAACATCTATCTAATACACATGTACGCAAGTGCGCACAGGCTGATGTCCAATAATTATTTTGGGACTTGACTAATTTGAATACGTATAGTGTAAATTTATGAAAGGAAAAACATGGGTCTTACAACAATATTTTTGTGACCGTCTTATAAATGCTTTGATTATTTAGTCAAATACTTATCACCTTTCATCAGTATAGGTATGCCTACCGTTTTATACGCCTGGCACATTTATTGGAGTAGTTATCACTAAGCGGCGGAATAAAAAATTTCTCAAAAAAGGAAAAAAGAAAATTAAACATGAAAAAATCCAAAGCGGCAGATTCAACATTTACTATACGTATACTTTTTATCCTTTAATTATATACAATATAATTTTTTAGCGATAGGGACCCAACTTAATTATTATTCCCCTGCCCCTATTTCCACCACTGATACATACATACTACCTTCTACCAATACAATTCATACGATGTCCAAATCAATTTGCGCGCATTTGTGATCATGTCACCTAATTGGATAGCTACTATCTCCGATCAATAATCTGTATACATGTGTCAAGACCAGCTTGTGCACTAGTCTATTTTCATAAAAGAATATATTGAAATTTGAATCCTCTTATTTAAATTTTGTATTTACTTTATCAACCACTATACTACGAACTACTAAAAATAATTTTAAAAATTTCTAGAAAAAAATTCGACGGACAAGATCAATCCAAAAAATTAAGGAAAAATCAATTTTATTCATCGATATTATGAAAGTATAAATGCAAGACTCCTATCCATCAATTTTGACATGGATGGGTCTTAATTATACAACGGTAGTTGCAAGTTGTGCCTCATTTTTTTTGTTGTTCTTAAATTATTTTTTTGGATTTAATATATATATGGATATGTATAATTGATTATTTACATAATATATAAATATATTTTTTAATCTGGTCTTAGCTGATTATGTTATGCATTTTAATTTTGAGTGTGTATAAATAAATATTTAAATTATCATGAAGTTGAATAAGCAGACATACATGTCCTACGTGACACATTTTACGTATGCGTCTCTTATGCAATACTTGTTCAATGTTATGATAGCTTGCGTGCCTATTTAGTCAGTACCAGAGTCAGAATTTTTATTAAAGAATGTCAAAATATAAAAAAGTAAATTCAAGAATAAGTCAAGGGATGTCAATTAATATGCGATATACATACATAAAACGAATATTTTTATCTAACTACATAATATAGTTTTCTGATAAAGGGGTGTCAGTGGACATACCTCAATATCATGTGGCTCCGCCATTGTACTTAGCTTGTGCATACAAGGACATATATACCAATCGAGATAGAATTAAAAAGCTTATTTATGTATTATGTCTTGATTATTTAACTATTTTTTTCATATTTTTCACATTCAATGTTATCCATTTTTGCATTTTTTAATCAACTTGAACAATATATACAAATCTCCTCCTATAACAGTCCAACCCGCTAGTTATATTTTTCGCTTGGACCTAGGTCCATATGACTTTAAAACGCCTTAATAGTAGGTAAGACTTGCTTAGTTATATACTCAATATCTCTCCTGTGTGTTGCCGATGTCGGACTTCAGATCTTATCTTAAGATGAGATGTTACATACACCGGCTCTATGAACTCAACATTCTTGTTGAGATTTGCCCCACCACATGAGATTTTTCTAGATTCAACACTGATCTTTGCCCCGCCTTACCGAAATTTGCCTAAACTCAATTGAATTCTGACCCTCATCGACAAGGCTGACACAGTAGTGACTCTGATACCAGTTGCAACAGCTTAGCCCGCTGATGATATTATTTGCCTTAGGTCTAGGCTCACACTGCTTTAAAACGTATCACTAGTAGGTAAACATGTTTACATATATACCCAATATCTCTCGATCTTATATTTTTCTGATGTGAGGCTTCTTATCTCAAGATGGATTGTTAGTACACCTTTCTTGCTTACCTGACTCCACTATAAACAAAATTACTAAAAGACTAGAGATACAAATGCGATTTAAAAAAAAATATTATTTGAGCAAATAATACAATAATTTTGGTTAGAGCAAAGATGAAAATGACATAATCAAATAGTTATATTATCGATAATAAATTTAGTATATGCCTTTATTCTAAACAAATTAAAATTGATGCTATATGAATCTTCACTAACTCATATTGTTCTACTTAAATTCATTTCTAGTCAATATGTCACCTTTCCATATTTATTTTGAAGACAAAGTATATACCATAGTCTATAAATAGATTAGCTAAAGTCAAAGCTATGAAAATGTTATATTATCCATATCATGCAAAATTTCAACATTGCTAATAGAGGAATAAGTTATTTGATTACAAATATTTGTGTTTAAACTTTATTTATCTCACATTTTAATTAGTATTTAATTTTTTTAATTGAATTATGTCTAATAATTGTTCATGTATGTGTACAATAGATGTCACCTTCAATGAATACAAAGTACACACTACAAAATTACTTCCTTCTAGCATCTAATGTTTATCCCATTCAAGTTTTCGTGTATAGTACGTTAGTCAGACCTCTTTATAATAATATTATTTTGTTTGAACAACTTTTTATGTCTATAACAAAATATTACTTTAAAAAATATAATGTAACATGTAGAATTAATTTTAAAAAAGAACTTGATTATTATAAGAAGATGTTATTATAGCATATGCCTATTGATTTTTTTTTAATTTTTAAAGTTTATACTTTATAAATACCATTATAAATATTTTCCAACTGTCCTATACCTACTATGGGTCCATCCTCTTAATTAAGCATGCTAAAGGGAAGGTATACACTCCATGATTGTTGGCCAAAAATAGTTGGCAAGGGTAAGATGCATTTATTGCAAACTTTGAGGGGTCAAAATCTCCAAAAGCAAACAAGAATTTTGGGCCCTCACCAAAGTTTTTAATGATGTTCATACTTGTCAATTTGACATTATAGGCCCCCTTAGTTTATGAATTTTACTCCCTCGGTCCCAATTTAGTTGTCAGGTATATTAAAAATAGTTATCAATTTAGATGATTAAGAAAGTATTAATTATTCCCTTCGTTCACTTTTAAGGCTACCTTCTTACTTGGCAAGATGGGGTAGACAACATACGATTGATGAGTCCTTGGGTTTATGAAATAATGTAAAAAGAAGTGTTTCGCTATAATAGGAACGTAACTCATACTTCTAACTCTTCCCCCCGGAACGTCTTCTTTAAGTGCATTTCAGGGACATATGTGTTAGGTAGGCCCAGAGATCACTGATTAGTCGAAGGAGTCCATCTCTCTGACCTATCATTTATTGGTTGATTCTGCTCGCGGCTCCCACATTCAAAGTCTCCTTCGAGAAATTGACGACAAAGTTTTCTGATTTGATTTTTACTTTTAGTTGTCATTTTTGACAAATTAAAGTAGGACGCTGAATTTTCTTTTCCTATTATACCCTCAATTCGTACTGTACCAAAAAGTTCAATATCTAAGTTTGTCACAATTATTTTTTTTTAGTAACTAGTACTCCACAATTATTAATCGTTCTGACTCTTACCTTCTTGTGACTTGTTTTTCCTTAATAATAAATAATCAGTACTTTCTCCGTCCCAAATTAATTTAATTTTTGAGATTTTTTTCAATATTCAAATAATTGAATTGTTCAAAATTCAAGATGGATGTTTGAAACTTTTTTCATATTTGCCCTTTCATTTATTGTAATTTTATATTTTTTAGGAGATAAAGTACACTACGTATTTATGACTTCACAATAATAATGGAAAGTATGGTTTAAATTTTGTCTTTGAGTGTTTTTCTTAATATGTGTCAATTGTCTCACAAATTAAGTTAAAATGAGACGAAGGGAGTAATATTATCACCAACCAGGATTCTGGTTGAACAATTAATAATTTTTTTAATTATTAATTATAAGTCTGAAGTTCAAGTCTTGGATACGAAGGGCCGCTTTTGTAGCTTGTTTGGATGGTTATTAACTATTAATTGCAATATTAGTTTAAATACAATGTATCTTTTGATTGTTATTTAAATTTTATTGTGCCGTGTCGTTGAATCCATCGTTACATAACGATGAAAATTTTGTATTGTGTAATGATTGATTTTTGGTGTGATAGTACCCTCATTTTTTTTCTTTCTTTCCATCTTTACTTGTTATTTAATAATCATATTTTATCTTTTTATGGTAACTCTACCCCAACCCGTACCCCTAATAATTTTCTTATAGATTTATCCTTCAAATTGTTGATATATGACATTATATAATAACAGAAAACGATACAATTATTTATCTAATTAAACATTGTAGTCATCAAAGTATATACAATACAATACAATCAATGTAACAACCATTTGAACAAAATATACACACTGTAAAAGAGCGATTTACCCTCGATGTAGGATTTTTAAAAGCTAATTCGAATATAATTAAACTTTAATACGAATACAGAATATCATGAAAATTAATTCAGAAAGACAATGAACCAACTCTGGAAAGTTGATTATACATATATTAACAATAATTGAACAAAATTGTTAGCTAGTAAAATTTAATTGAATTTCAATGTCTTAGAATCCTAACAAGATGATATACTAATAATTATTGGACATAGTAATCATTAGTGATATAAATCTAGAATAATGCTTGAAAAATTAAAGAAAAAAAGTTGATTCTTGGATAAACAAAAATAAATATATATAAATATAAGAATTCATATAAGCAAGTA
>JBCEWC010000167.1:0-74224 GCA_038996855.1 Solanum aculeatissimum
TAATATATAAAGTTTCATAAAAAGTAAACCAAATTATACTAAGACCACCCCTCCCCCTTTCCTTTTCGACGATTCAAGAAAACTGATTCCTCTAATGACGCAAATTCGAGTCACAGAGTTATGAAGTAGGGGTTGATTTTATCTCAATGAAACACCCTTTTGAAAGTGCGTACATGATTTAATCGTAAGGGCGTTACAAGCAGATATCAACAAAAACTTCAATTATGAACTCATCGATTCCCCAGCAATGGTGCCATTTGTTATGTCACTCAACTCGGCTACTCAAAGGAAGCAGGGGCAGTCATCGTCAGCATAATAACCCAACTGAAAGGTTGGGGTCAAATTCCATAGGGAATCGTAGTTTAAGATAGAAGTGGTTCATTGGACTGAGTAATTATTGGATCTAGGGGGTTGCAATAATTGAAATCAAGAGTCAAACTATACGATATCTAATTAATAATTTAATCAGCAAATAAGGGAAGATGTTGAGGATGTGAAAATATGAGAATTGATCTACCAATTGGGTCTAAATATGTGACTAAATAAGTTGATAATGAGTGAATAGGCTAGGTTGCTTGTAATTCATGTTTAGCTATGATACATGAGTGTTTCATATGATGCAACTATAATATCATACGCGAACCACCGAGGACACACTTGGCCTAAAATGTATCAGCAAAACCCCTAATACATTAGCCATTGAATCCATGGTTTTGCACTTCAACTGAAATCTCAAGAGGTTTCCAGCCATTACATCCATTCTACACTCTAATCATTTTGCCTAAGGCGACAATCAAAGATCTAAAGTAAACCCCAAGTTTGAAACCTTGAAATTATAGATTAAACATAGGAATGTATGTAAATTCACTCAAATCAACTACAAATAAGTCAAAATATCAAAGACCCAATAGATAAATCAAGAACCCATATCAATAGCACACCCCAACATGAGGGGCGGGGTTTAGCCACACATGCTAGAAATTAATGATTTGATGCCAAAAGTAATAGTTACAGTCATGTGTAACAAGATTGAATAGAAAATTGTTGATTATCACCAGCCAATTTACTCCTATTTTACTTCCCCAAAGCTTGAAAATCCTATCAACCCTTATACTCCATAAAGGGAAAAGTTCTATGTACTACTCTCTATGAAAAGCTTAGAAGAATATGTTGTGATATGATATGTACAATGTCCGTTCTAATTTGCTTATATACTCCGTGCAAATGTGTAAAGGTTTGTGTTGCAAAATACCATTGGACGGTAAAGGCCACCTTGCACTTCAGTGATGCACCGAATGTGCACTTGACCATTTTCTCTGTATCCTCTTAAGGCCTTGCATATTTGCAAGATTTGGTGATGACTCATTACATAACATTTCCTGGTCGACGATGCGCCAAAATTTCTTTCATGTTGTCTTTATAATGTGAGCTTAGGGTCTTTAATTCTGCAACAATAGGCGGTCTCTACGGAAATTTAGTGATACGTTAAATATGATTGGTCACGTCAATTCTAACCGCCTTCTTGGATTGGGCTTGAGACTTGGTTGTTGGATTGTTAGGCGGTCTCTCTGAACATTGGGCGATGCATCGACTGAGTTGGTGATATTGATTTATTCTACCTTTTTGACACCTTTGCTTCTTTTCCATGTATTATCAAGTATTGGTCTCTCACATACTTTTAGCTCTATTCCTGACACATCACAAGCACATTAATCATCAGTTGGAACAAAATCACACATTGAGAATAATAATTCTTTGCATTCTAAGCCTAAAATGAGTCTAAGATATAGGCTCAATAGTGAGCCTATTACTCTAAGTGATGGTTAAGTAGCTGGTCATCAATTTTGGTCACTACAACTGACAAGTCATCATTATTGGCCTTCAACTTCTCCAACTCATCAGAACCAGGTCCCTTTACTTGTGCCATAGCTAGCTTAGCCTTAATAAGGCTATCTCATCATCCTTGGCACTAAGAAGAGTTGTCAAGCTTTCAGTTGTATGCCTTAAGCTCTCTTTCTCTGCTAGCAGTTCAGATGTTCTACTTAACTTCATTGACCTTTCTTCCATTCACTCAAACTCCATCAAAGTATTTATAGAAAAAGTATTCTTCACCGTACCCCTAGTCCCAGCCTCCAAAGAAAATCCAAAGTGCCTAAACACTCTAGTCAAGAAGTAGTGAAATTCTAACCCATGCTTGCCATCTCCTACGGTCAAAATCTTTTTCATATGTTCGAATATTATAGCAGGGAGGTTGATAGGGTCAAATTTTCTTAAGTTCTCCATGAGATACAAATCAACAGTAGATGTCATTGTTCTCTTGTCAAATTAAGGTAAAAGAACTTTGTTTACAAATTCAATGAAAATATGATAACCTCCTTTCAAGAATTTCTTAAGAACACTAGAGGTATTCAGGTTAGGAATCTTCCCAATTTCTTCCATAAATGTTTTAGAGCAGATGCTTCCAACAACCGACCTAATCCCTTCAAATAATACATTCAACACTTCAACTAAAACTGCCTCAGTCAACACAAGCTTTCTCTCACCTACGTTTGTAGTTAAATTACCATCATCCATAATCATGGCATTGTAGTAAAACTCCCTTACTTGAGATTCATGCAGATAATGAAAAAATCCCACAATGAGATGTGTGCAATACTGCGGCTCTACTGCATCTGCCAAGTCACACATTCCTAGCTTAGGCAACACTTCAATATCAAGAATTCTACCACTGAGAACCTTTTGGGTCCTCATCACTTCAATTCTTTCATCTCACATCAATTCTTATTCAACCTTTTCTTGTGAACCAGGTGCCTTACCAGACTCAGAGATAGGTACATCAGTAACACTTCTTTTTTACTTTTGTTTTTCCTTCTCAACTAACACTTTCTCTTTCTTTTGCTTTCCATAGGCTCTTCTTACACATTAACTACATAGGTTTTAAGTACCTGGTCCCTATCAATTTTTTTCTTCCTTAATTGTTTTCTAGTAGAAGTACGAATCCTACTCTCCTTCATCGAATCACTCAATAACTTGTTAGTTGATCCCCTTGAATGATTTTTTCACTTTCCAGATTCAGAATCACCAGTCATTTTTTCTTTCCCCTTTTTAGAGGTAGGCACCATTTTGTGCCTAACATTAAATGAGAATGGAAGGTTATCTTTATGATCCTCATCCATAAATGCTATATAAGTTATAGAAAAAGTGTAACACATATAAAGTGACATAGAATGTCCTTATTGTGTATTTCTTTAATATTGTTAAATCAGTATGCCTTTTGGAAAATCCAAATCCAAATTCATATTCTTTTTAAGGAGGCAAAATTTTGTAGAAAATGGGTCACCTTAGATTTTTAGGTCAACCATATCAAAAAAATAATTTTTTGGTTGATTTGGGCCTTAACCAGAAGAGTGTGAGATCAATCCACATTTCAGACTTGTTCCCTCATAGTACAAAAATAGACGAAACTTATTCTTAAGCCAAAATAAGGGAAAATTGAACTTTGTGCTAAATTACATTGTTCGAGACCAAGGGTGCATTGCTCACTTGTTCCCCCGTAGTTCAAATCTTTCCAAACATTCTCCAAATTAAGTGAGGGCAATTGTGTCATAACTCAACACCCTTATAGATGGGATTCATCAAATATTTCAGCCATTTTATCCCTAATTATCACTCCTACACTCCCAAAATCCTCTTTAATCCTCACCAAAATTCCTCAATCAATTCTAAGAATCTCAAGAGCTTTCATTGAATTTCAAGAATTCAAGTGAATCCTTCAAGTCTCCTTCAAATAATTTCAAGGTTTAAGGTATGCGGGTCTTTCATTTAGTGTTCCTTCCATCCATGAATTTCAACTCTCCTTTTTTTATAAGATTTCATGATTTCAAGGTTTCATACTTTATGGGTACTTCCTATTATGCATTATGAACATGATTTACGTTTGATTTTATCAAGTATGATTTGATTATTCATGAATACCTATGAAGGATTTATCCTATGAGTTGATTTATGACTATTGAAGCTATGCATGATATGAAACTGTGAAGGGTTATGGATTTTAAGATGGATTTCATGATACCCAAACTAAGGGTTTTACAATTATGATAGTGGGTTGTTTTGAATGATTTTATAATAATGATGCATACTTCTTTCACGTCCAATACTCTTGAATTTTATGAATTTAAAGTCATGCATAAACCCACCATATTTTGACAAGATTACATGATAAGTTTCTTATGTTGATGAAAGATTTATTGGAAGTTATGCAAGACAAGTATGTTATGATAAGTTGTGGTCTCCTAAGCATGTATTGAACTCATGAAAAGTTCCTATGATTGATAAGCAAGATTTTGAGCCTATTATGCCATGTTCCACCCTCTTGTGAATGAATAATGCTCACTTGAAGGGGTCAAGTATGTGAAATATTATACCCTCATATGCAAGGCAAATGCTCACTTGAAGGGGTAAAGTATGTGAATGAGCTACTCTTACTATGTTAACATGTTTTACAAGTTACTCAAGTCATGATTATATTTATTCTTATGTTATGTTTTCCTTGGGACTAGACTCAGCACCTAATGAGGCTTAAGGTGCGAGATCAACCCAAGGGGTCCTTATATAAAGTCTTAGTCTCATAACTATATGCCACCATAGGTATATATTATTTCCTTAAATGGGCTCTTACTAGTGGATCCAACTAGTACAAGTTACCCACCATGGTGGGGTATGGTTTACCTTGACAAGTAGACCTCTCCTTTTTCGGTGTGGAGGCAACATCTCGATTCCATGTAGTAGTTTGCATGGTCTTATATGTTGGTTAATGTCTCCTCCCACGTGTGTATGCTATGTTATGCAAGTTTGACTATCTCCATGCATGTTTTGACTAAAGCATTGATCATACATATCATATTGAGCTTATATATTTTGTACATGATGATGCACCTTGTTATTTATGGCTTATTTTTCCTTGTTGCATTGTACCCTACATACTTATTACATTCCAAGCACTAAAGCATAATTTTTGCCTACATGAGCTAACTATGTAAGGACCAAAGCTCTTATTCATCCACCTCCTCGTGGCTAGTACGTTAGATTGAAGATTGTTATTGGTGAGTCCTTCATTTAAGAGGCAACAACCACTTTTGCTCATTCTTATTTTAAGACTTATCTATTTTGGATATTTACTTTTGAGGATAAGTACAGGAGATGTCTTGGCCCCCGTACCACTCATGTTAGAGGTGTAATTGGATATTGTTCTATGCTTGGATTTCGAGATGCTTATGTATTTATTGAGACTTATTTTATTCCTTATAGCTTGAATGTATTGTGGAATGTTGATGGAATGTGATGAAAGTCCTAAGCCCCTATTTCCTATAGCTTGAGTCCTACTTACCCTCCCCTTAATCTTTGTTGTTATATAATGATGGAAATTCCTATTCCCTTTCTATCCCCATAACTTGAGTCCAAAGCCATGACTCCCTTATATTTATTTGCTTATTGTTTGTTTATTTTTCCACAACCAAGGATGTGCTTACTTATTCTTAGAGACTTTTTTAGATTTCCTTTGGGTTCCCCATTCGTGATGTCACATCTAGGCCCTAGTCTTGTTTGTGACAAAAACCTCTCTTCAGGAGCAACTAATTTTGAATCTCACTGGGATCTATAATCACCACAACCTCTTCTTCTTCAAAAGGAGCACACAATACCTCCTTCATCTCAGACAAACTCCTTGCCACTAGTTCTTCACTTGCTGCAACAATGTTTGATTCACCCCCTTTATCTTTAGGAAAGTCACCCTCTATAGCCAAGTCAGAAGAGGGATTAAAGGAAGAACAAAGTTGAGGTTGTAGGTCAGTGTCATACCAGCCCAAAAGGAGAACAGGTTGTGCAGAGACAAGAGGTACTGTATATTGAAAGGAGTTTAAGTTAGGAATTTAGATGGATTTTTGAACTAGGAATTTTTTAAAGAAGAAACAAGGATCATGTCAATGGTTCCCATGGAAGAGTTTTTTCAAGAAAAACTAGGATTCTCATGATCAGCCCCAGTAAATAGAACTAATTCATTTAGGGCTTGGATCATTTCTTGAGTTGACTTCAAAGGTAGAGATATTTTTAAAAATAAAGGAATTGTTTAGAAAAACATAAATGATGAACTTTTTAGTTTCAAGAAATCCCAAGGAAGGAGTTGCAATATATAAAGTCCTATGAGACTTTTTCGCTTAACAATGGTGGGAATAATAAGCAATGGAAAGGTTCTAGGTACATTGGAAAGTGTAAGAGACGGGTCAGCATTTTGGGACTGATGTGAAATCTATCAGCTTACATAAAGCTGACATAGAGCAGTAAAGATGGTTCTCAATTGCAAATCAAATGTAATGAACAGAGTGCATACCTTTAAGAAAGGACCAAGTCCTTCTCTAATTTTTGTTTTTCTGCTCAAAACTATTTTCCTCCTTTTGGCTATTTTGATTAAATCATTTATGATTGTATACCTGCAAACAAATAAAAGAATTGTCTTTACCATAGCAAGTAGTACAAACATATAGGGATACTTGTCCTTCTAATCATAGCCAAAAAGAATTTGATTTGCATCCAAAAACCATAAGCTTATTCCAGCTTCAACATCCCCAGCTTAAGCTTGTTCTTCTCAAATTTGTCTTTATTCCAAGCCTTTGTGAAGATATCTGCAATTTGATCTTCAGTCTTGCAAAATTGAATGCAAATATTTCCCTTTTAAACATTATGCCTAAGGAAATTATATCTCACGTCAATGTGCTTTGTCCTTTTGTGATGATCTGGATTCTTTGCCATATTCAAAGTACTTGCGTTGTATCAGCCCTTGAATTCAAGTACAAGTCCAGATCAAATCCACCAAGTTTTACAAGATTCAAGACCAAGCTAAAGAGCCCTTGAATTTATATTTGAAAAGGTGAATCGGAGGATTCACAGAGATTGTAAAACTCACTCCGTGAAATAAAATACTACGTTGTTATAATATTTTTCGTTCCTTGATTATTATTTTCTTGACGCGGATTTTATTGTCATAAAGTGTATCTAAAAAAATTGTTTTACAGTATAAAACTATTTAATGTATTAATTATTTATATACGAAGTATCTGAAATTAAATCCCATAAATAATTTTTTATATGGTTATAAAAACTATTTTACAATAACAAAGCTTCATGAAAAAATGAAGTATTTTTTCTTTTTCTTTTTTAACTTCATTTTATAGGTAAATTTGATCAATTTGAATGCTTAAGATATAATTAAATTTTTTTTTAGGAAAATACGAAAGAAATATGTTTAGAAGAAGAAGTAAATTGGTAAAGAATAAAAAATTGGAAAGGGTATGGGACTATTAAATGCTTTGTGCAACTCAAAGAGTCCAATCATGAATGCTTCCTAAAATTCATTAACTTTATTTTTTTTTAAACTATTTATTTATTTTGAAAAGAAAATGCTATTATAGACTTTTTAATGTTTGTGGTCATTTTGGGCCAATTATATATAGAAAAAATTATATAAATACACAATTTATTATATCACAATCTCCAAAATTCCCTATCATTTAAATTAATTACTAAAATCACATCTTTTAGTTTCTCTCACCTCTTTTTTGATACATAGGTAGGCCACCCCATCATTGCATAAATGATGTCTATTTTTTAGGTGTCATTTCAATTTTTTCCCCATTTAATGCATTGTTTACTTTTTATAATTAATTTAATTGCAATTCTAAAAAAAGGCAAACAATTTAATTAATTGCAAATTCAAATTTGAGCAATATTTTTAGTACCTTTCTGTATATCATAAAGTTTGTCTTCTTTATCAACGATTTAATCCATTTTTTATTTTTTCTTTAGTATCATTCAACTACTCTCATGGATCTTCAACCAATATTTATCATTGGTCTTACACAAAAAGTTTGTGGCAGTTATAACCTTCAATCAAAGTATGTAGACCCAACTTCGAGGTTGTCAACAATCCTCAAGGTGACACCATTGAAGACGATTTTCAAGAAGAGACTGAGGTCATGAAGGAGACAAGCTCAAGTTCATAATCTCCAGTCCCAAAATCAAATGCAAAAAAAGAGGGAAAAAAGGTTAAATCCATTACCACTCACCCTTCTTTAGTATTTTTTAATATAAACTGGTCTTTTTCACATATTTTTCTAAATTCATCGTTAATGGTTTGATTTGGCTGCAAATTTGTTGAATTGATACATAAATCTCTGTTAATGTAAATGATAATCCACAAATTTAGGCATATCAATATTTGTGATCAATATGTTTTTGATAAATGAAAATCACAAGTTTGGTGTTGATACTATACCTAGGGTTTTAGGTTGTGAGACCCCATGTTTCTCGTCTTCCACAATATGCATATTGTGGCATATTTTATAAGGCATATATGACTCTAGCTAGAAGCTAAGGGTAATAAGGCTGCAAATAGGTGTTAATATCAAGGGACTAAAGTTTAAAGTCAAAGGAATCCCCTAAATGCATATTTGGGATTAGAAGGATGGCCCAAGTAGCACCTCGCCCTTTTCAGAAGATTTAAATTGAGTTTCACTTCTCAAATGGGACTATGAGTGAATAATTTGATAATAATGGATTGTTAAGGGGTGTTTTGATATCCCAAATTTCATATGTTAAGTTTTGGAGTCAAGGAAGTTGCAAGATAAAGGTTGGCCAAAGTTACCGTAAGCTTCTTTAAGAAATCCTTCTTAAATTTGGGTCAAATGTATCATACCATATATCCCACATTATAAGGAGTTATAAGGTCCAAGACCTATCAAATTGAAGGTCTACGAGTCTAGTTTGCAACACACAAAACCACATATCAATCTGACTTCAGAATAAAAAGTTATAAGAGTATTACTGCAACTACCCGAGCAGGAAACTGGGTCAGGAGCTGGGTCGGGTCAAGCCCAACTATATGTCGGCTATTTTGATGTTTTAAAGTTGAAGATGATTCATTTTTGTCCCAAAACAGTATAGAAGCTGAAGATAAATCTCTCACCAGGTCCCTAAGTGATTAAGGTAAGTTCTTCGTATTTTTACCGTTAAAATTCATTTGCGTGCCTATAAATGTGTGCCTTACGCTTTGTGATTATTTTTCTCTCTTATTAGCTGTGTTTGGGAGCTGTTTTTAAACTGTAAAAAGTGGTGTTCTTACTGGTTGTTGTCTGTTTGCAGGTGGTTTATTTAGGTAATTATTTTGGGGCTCTTGTACGACCTTTTTTACGAAGTTCTACAGACCTTTCCTCGTATACACGTTATAGGAAAAATCTGGTCATTAATGTCAATATATGGATTATTTATAGGTGTTTTTAAGCTGCATATATATAGTTATTGCAAAGCTTAGGACATCAGGAATAACTTTTGTGAAGGAACTTCAGGCAATCGGACGTCCATTGGAAAGGTATGTTAAGGCTAAGCTTTGTCCCTCATTTTAGCACGAAATTCAAAAAATTTCCAAATCATCAAATGTGATATTTTACCATTCTATTGTTAGGAATACCTTCTGTGAAAGCCATTGGGATTGTAGCTGAACTATTTTTACGATAGTATTAGTTTGATATTCCATTCGAACGCTCAACTGGACATTCGATATCCATAGATCAATTTATCATTTTTCCTGACTACTGGTCCATATGTTGAGGTGTTGTTCTTTTTCTATGGGGTGTCACTAAAAATAAAGGTAGGTTACGAGGGGAAATGTAATATTCATAATCAGTCTTTTCTCCTTATTAAGACTATATTTGAAGAACTTTAAAGGTAACATGTTGATTTCCAATAATCTCCAGTATAACGTTTCTATTTAAACTACTAATGCACTTTATTCTTTTTAGTATTTTCTTTTACTAATTGACATGGAACCAAGTGTAAGCATTATGTGAAGTACCTTTATGAACATTCTCAAAATTAAGGTCTCACTCTAAATATTGAGTTAAGTTTTCAAACTCATTTGAAAGACATGTAAGATCCCACAGATCATATGTATATGTTACGATAGTGATTACGATGTTATGAGGATAAGTGTACCAATGAGCCAAGATTAGCTGAATTTATGTTATGGCCTATGATGTGCATTCACATCATACATTGAACGTTATGCATGGACTTCGAGCTATAATCGGAGATATGGGGCCTATATGCCCAACTGACTATATATTTGTATATGATACGAATGACCACAGGTTGGCGAATATGATGTTGGGTAGCTCCCGGAAAGAACCACCATTGCTAGAATTTGGTTGGGTATGTCATGCATTTGTATCTATATATATGTATTCATGACATGCGATTACTCAAGCATACCATGCATATTTGATCACTAGGAGGCTGAGTGTTGGCCAGGAAGGTTACCTGAGTCTTGGTTACAGGTGGTATTTCTATTACCCTTTTTACTACAGTTATCTATGATTTCACTTTCTGCCTTACATACCAGTACATGTTCATTCGTACTGACGTCCTCTTGCCTAGGGACGCTGCATTTTATTTTGTGTGTGCATGTTCGGATAGTGATTCTGATTGACCCCTCTACTAGGAGCCCAGTTTAGCTATGAGTTGGTAAGCTCCACCTTTTCCTGGAGCTTTCACATGATGCTTGCTTTTTGTTGTACAGTTGGGTATAGTCAGGGCCCTATTCCTGTAGTGTTAGTGATTCTCTTAGAGGCTATTGTGGACATGTTATTTTTAGTTGTTCTTTTGTGTCTTTCTGTCTCCGGTCATAGGATTGGTATATACATATAGTGTGTGATTGTACCTCTGTTGTTGCAGCCTTATCGGCTAGCTAGTACTTGATCATTTTGGTTTACCTATCTTGATGTACATGACATACTGTTGTCTAGATCATGACCTAATTATGGTCCAGGCTTAGTTTTTCACATGTTATGCTGCCCGATCTTTTGGTCCCTAGGCTAGTCAGCTAGTGTGTTCAGTGGCTTACTCGGCCAATGACGGTATCGAGTGCCAGTCATGCCTCTCCTTCTTTTAGGGTGTGACATAGCCATTTTGGGGATTGCTAATTTTTCAAGTATCAAATTTATGAAATATGTTTTAACACACGCATATTGACAACCTAGAGAAAAACTTTTTTAACCAAGTATCAAGTATCTAATTGAAGTACACATAATCAAGTATCAAAACATAATTTTTATTCAAGTATCAAGTAACCTCACGAAGTACCTAATTTCATCTAGTTTATGCAAATATAAATCTTTACATTGTACCTAATTCACGTAACATGTATTCACACAAAGCACTTAAATTCAAATATCAATTATATTAACTCTATATTGTATGTATCAATGATTTACCAACACTATTTTATTTTGTATCATCATTGTATTAAGAATTTTAGTGTGTTTTATCAACTGTAATATAATTTGAATTTTGAAACTGAATTGAAAAAGAGTCAATTACAATCTTATGGGTGAGAGTTTGAATGACAATTTGATTCCCTATTTTTGGGTGAGAGTTTGAATGGTAATTTGATTCCCTGATTTTTGGGTGAGAGTTTGAATGACAATTTGACTCCTTGTTCTTTGGGATTCTTAACTTATCTTTGATTTTTTTTTAAAAAAATAAAAAATAAAATGCACGATTCTTTATAGTTCTTGATACTATTTTTATGAATCGTGAGAATTAAAAAACTATTGATGTTACAAAATAGAGAGACTAAAAACCCATAACGTCATTTGAGTACCAGAATACTCACAACAATAATATTTCTTTTGTTTGATTTTTGCAATACTTTCAGCAAACATTACATTTTTAAAATTAATTTAGCCATCAAGAATCATAACGTTTAATGCAACTATAAAACATTTACACTGTACATAATTAAAGTATCATTTATATACCTGAATTACAATATTTAAAGTATCAGTTATAATCAATTAAAAGCATCTTTTATTTTTATAGGTGTCACACATATTCAAGTATCTAGTTTATGCAACCATAAACCTTTACACTGGACATAATTCAAATATCATTTATATATGTGAAGTACAATATTTCAAGTATCAAATATTGTCAACTAAAAAAACATATAAATGCAAGTATTAATTATATACATGAATATGTCAAGTTTTGTAGATATCTGAATCAAAAAAATTCCACGCTATACAGACTCAATCACATCTGTATCGTGCTATGATACTTCAACACAGACAATCGACCCATTGGTATTATCAAACATCTTCGTATCAAGAACATCCAAATTTACAGTATCTGCGCATAGTGAATATTTTCCAAAGTCAGGTTATCTCTTTTTAATCTCGATATACAGCTTCACACCCATGTCGTTTCTAATAGTTATTGGAGAAGAATTACCTTCAACTACATATCTAATGGTTATTCTTTTTCTTCTTTTGTCGACATCTAGTTCAGCGACGATTGCTTCAATCAAATTAACGAAAGAAATATTTTCTCCAACAACTATTCCATCACTTTTGTATCCTTGGTAATCAACATCAGATTCCCATTTTCCAGAATGATGCAGCAAAATAGATACGTTCATACCTTCTCCAAAGATTTTCTTGAAAATGGATCCGACGTCGGCCTTGCAATTTTTTTCAACGCAATTCGCAGAAATTTTTTGATTTTTTGAAAATTGAATTCTCTTTTGCATACATATCGACTAATTTTACTATTTAACAAGGTCTCAACATAATTAATGGATGAATTAATTGGATTTTTCAGTTTACCCCCATTTTATGCGTAACTGACTAGCCTCTTTCCTATTATTTCGATAAGTATCAAACACCCACAAGGTATCACGCATGACTCAATTTTAGGGGATTTTAGGTAATTTAGGAAATAGTTGGTATAAAAAGAAATTATCACTTTATAGTATGGGATTTGTATAATTTTGACAAATATGCGCACGTATTTGTTTTAACCTTCACCATGATCACGATTCATTTCTAAAATACTCATCCTTTATAACACCACCATTCACAAGACCAGATTGTTTTTCTAAAGCTTTATGAATTACGATTATTAAAATATTTCTCACTTGAAAAATAACAATTTATACTATTTCAACACGTGGAAAAGCTGAATTAGCCCAAGGATGAGAATCTGGGTTGCTAGAAAATTACGCTAGGATATAGTATCAAAAACATTTATTTTAAATGTATGCATATGTACTGGTTGTTTCAATTGCATTAACACGGGTAGCAGCGAGGGCTCAAAATGTCTGACACCCAAATGTGATTTTTTTTTTTAAGAGAGAAGAATAGGTGATGTCCAGAGTGCTGTTTGGAAGTCCAGCTCAAATCTTATATATTGATTAAATATCTATGATACTTAACTATTATTGTAGTATATTATCTTGAAATTACTGTACGAACTCGAGTTAAAAGGTAAGGTGCGAGGGAAGGACCCACCACGTTAGGTAGTCAAAGATTTACTTCTCTCGTTTAATCAATTGGAGAACCAGATAAATTTGAATAGTTTAGCTTCCTTTAACTTTCATGCCACCATACAAATGAAAATTTTGTGTAATATGATCAATAACAATACGTGTTCCAAGTGAGTAAATAAACGAAAGACTCATGCAACATAACACTTTTTACATTGGCAAGTAGGTTGTATATCATCAAACCTTTTCCCAAAACAAAAATGAAATGCAGATAGATATCTCACTTTGTTCTCATGTAAGGACCAAAACAGTCTGTACGAGCATTATATGGATGGTTAACATTTAAAAAATATCACGCAATTGAAAAGGTAGCAAGCATTATATGGATGGGTAATCATGTGAATAACATTGTCCAATTATCAGCTAAACATTAAACACACGTCTTAAGAAGCAAAACAAAACTAAAGTAGGGAGTTGGGAGTAATGTCCACACTGACATATCAGCTGATCTTGAATACAAATAATCCCAGATGGAATCCCAAGAAACAAGGCTACATATCGTACAAGATGCAACTACAAACTTCCAACTATGAATGCAGTTACTTATTGAAAGCTTTTCTAAATTAAGTCTTTCATATTTCCTATGATGAAGACCTTAAGTAATTCAAACGATAAATGAAGACCTGAGACTATAAATGTCTAGCCAAAACTAATGACACACAAATTTTATAATTTTCAACATAGACTTGGATAAAACTTGGCTGACTTCTTGAAGGAAGTAACATCTTTGATGACCTGAGCAGATGCTACAGGTGAATCAGCATCTTTCCAGTCGGTGTTGCAGCCCCATACCCGAACAGAGAGTCTCCGGCACTTGGGAGATGGTCGTCTTAAATAGGTGTGATACCACTCAATTAAATCACTTTTCTGGATGCTCCGCAGCTCCTCTGCTTCTTTCTCAGACATGTCAAACATGTACCTGAACATCAGCAAAACAGAGGTGAGGTGCACACTAAACTTAAAAGTTATTTCTTTTTCCATCACATTTGACAACAATGGTTCATTTTCTACAAGTTTAACTGCCATCACGTGAAATGTTTAAGCCAGCTCTCTACAGTTGCGGGGAAAATTGGAAAGTTTCTTCGGTACCGTTCTGGATTGGACACCACAAAATTAGAAGCAGAAGCACTTTCTGCTGGTTATGACTATACTAGCGCAACCATATTGTTAAATTTAAACCCTTTTTGGGAAAGATGTATGTATTTAATATTTTAAGCAATGAATAAATACATAAAACATGAACACTTATTAGACAAAGCAAAATGCAAGCCGCTTGGAGTTGAATTAAGCTAATTCCTTCCCAAGCCAATTTGTCATGACGATAATATTAGAGCATTTAATAAACACAGCCAGCACATCAATCCCACATTGATAGTGATTTAGATCATCTCCATAAACCTACATGCTCTCACTAATTTGTGACCAACCGATCATCACAAGCCGACAGATCCCCAGATAAAAGCACCTTTGAATACCCTCTTATATGTATTTATGTATAACCCAAAAATTGAAACCAGAATACCCAGCCAACCTAAGGCTTCTCAGCCATAATTGTAGACCACATACCTAAGTGAATTGATCAAATCTAGTGTTTATTCCACACCCACATTCTATTTTCTTTTTTTTTTTACATGATGGTGCTTGAGCCAACTTGTCGAACCTCAACTAATTGATAGGGCAAACAACTACATTACACATACCGAGTGTTGGGGGCTTGTGTATTGGAGTTTAAAGGAAGTTGGGATAAGCATTTTCCACTTATCGAGTTTGCCTACAACAATAGCTTCCATGCAAGTATTGGGATGGCACCTTTTGAGGCGTTGTATAGTAGACGGTGTAGATCGCCCATCGGGTGGTTCGAAGTCGGTGAGGTGACGTTAATAGGACCGGACTTGGTGATGAATGCTATGGAGAAAATTAAAAGCATAAGAGAGAAATTGTAAACAGCTCAAAGTCGCCAAAAGTCCTATTCCGATGTAAGAAGGGAACTTGAGTTCCAAGTTGGTGATTGGGTCTACTTGAAGGTATCTCCGATGGAAGGTGTGATCCGGTTCGGCAAGAAAGGGAAATTGAGACCTAGGTATGTAGGGCCCTATAAGGTGGCGAGAAGAGTGGGAAAGGTGGCATACGAGTTGGATCTACCCAATGAGATGCATTTGATTCATCTGATTTTCCATGTGTCGATGTTAAGGAAATTCATAGGTGATCCGAGCTCCATAGTTCCTTTACATGATGTGAACATTGATGAGGGTTTGAGTTAGAGGAGGTACCGGTTGAGATCCTAGACCGGAAAGTGAAAAAGCTAAGGAACAAGGAAGTTGCATCCGTCAGAGTGCTTTGGAGAAATCAACAAATTGAGAGTGCTACATGGAAAGCGAAAGCGGATATGATGAAGCGTTACCCATACCTATTCCACTCTACTCAAGCCTAAGATACTAAGAAATTCTTCCTAAAACCTCTAAATTCATGCATTTTAGTTTTTCTTGATGTATGCATTTATTTTGAAGTTTATGGATTGTTTTAAGACATGCTTTAAGTGTGAAATCTGAAAATTTTGAGAAAAGATGTTTAACTAGCATTTTTGCATGTATACTGGGTTGTTAGTTGCTAGTTTACTCCTTAGTGCCTGCCTTTAAGTACATTCGGGGACGAATGTTCCCCAGGGGGAGATATTGTAGCGACCCCCAGTTTAGGATCCTTGAGTGCAGAAAAGTTGAGCAGAAATGACCTGAAGTCTGATTTACGAGGGGTACTTACGGCCCGTAAGTGCATATACGGTCCGTATGTTGGGTCCATGAATATGAACTTTTGGAAAGGGAAAAAGTTTCCAAGTGTAGGGTAACCCACGGACCAAGTGACAGCCCGTAGGATACCTTATGGTCCGTAGATGATTTCGTGAGTGAGACCCTAGACATGAAGAAAATTTGGAGTTTGCTGGAGGTGACTTACGAGTTATCAGACAACCCGTGGAGTAGGATACGACCCGTAACAAGTGTTCGTAGTTTTGAGTCCGGCAAAGTCAGTTTTCAGGAATTTCAAATATGATATCAGACGAAGGGACTTACGGTCCGTGGATCGACTTACGACCCGTAATCGGGGTCTCGTAGGTCGATTCCAACTATTTTAATGAGGGGCAGTTTTGTCATTTCCGTCAATTCTATTCCTAAACTACGTCGTCTTGGGATCGAAAAAGGGGCCTAAATCAGCCTTAAGCCCTAAGAAGCTCCATTCTCTCAACTCTCTAAAATTACTCTAAGGCAAAGGCTCTCAAGAACAAGGCTAGGGTTTCCAAGATTTCTTCCTCAATCCTACAAGTTTGTTTCTCTCATGTTCTTCCAAGGTATGTGAGTTGATTTATGGGTATCCTTTCACCTATAAAGTTCCCTTATAAGTATTTTACCTTTTCTTTAAGTTCTTTTAAGCTATTATGCATGTTTGAGTTGTTGATAATGACCCCATAATGGGTTTTGATGATGATAAAGTGTGGGCGTTTTCGATGATGAGAAATCTCTCTATGATTCATGTGTATTATGATTGTACCATTTTACAAAGCAAAGCCCACCTAGTTTTCAAGTAAAGCTACGTATGATTTATGATGATGATTAGGGAATTAAAGATGAGTTTTAAAGTTAAGTTTGTCAAATATATAAGTATGTTGACAATTGCCCTAAAGATGTTTAAGAAAGGTCCCCAAGATGAAAGGACAACATTCACTTGGCGGTTCTTACTTTCGAGCTACTCTTATGATTGCTATTTATGATTCTAAGTTATGTTTTAAAAATTCCGTGGGATGACTTAGCACCGAATGTGGCATTTTGGTTCGGTTAAGTTTGGTAAGGGAACCTTAGAAGCAACCCTTTGTCGCATTAACTATGTGCCACCATAAGAGCCCTTGTAGGCTAGGCTAGTGGATCCACCTAGGCCATTTATGTTATTATGATGCATGCTAAGTTGACGGAGTTTCACCCGGCAAGTGGTCTCCCGGTGCCAACGTAGGGGGTTATGTTGGATTCCATGTAATAGCTCACATAGTCTTATATGTCGGTTAAGGTCCACTCCCACAAGTATATAACTCTATGATGTGATTCCATTACTTATGCTTTCTCATGAATTTATTCTCATACATATTGAGCCATGTCCTTATTTCATGCATGAGTGTACATTGATCTTATTCACTATGTATACGTTATATTTATGAATGATGGCATTACGATTTCATGCATTGCATTACATCTCACATACTTAGTACATTCCAAAAGTACTAACGAATATTTTGCCTGCACGATTTAACCATGTAGAGACAGACACTCCTCCACCAGCTCGTGGCTAGTATTATGCGTTCAAGACTAGCTTTGTTATTCGTGGTGACCCCTTAACTCGAGACTCTTCCACTTTTCATTCTATTATGTATCTTAGTTTTATTATGAGACGATGTACTTATGGCCCTATTGAGGCTTTTACATTCTATGTTGTTTTATTTTGGATTCTTTTCTATTTGATGGAAACTGATCATATCGGTTTTGTTCGTCTATGTAGTAGTTGATATGCTTATGGAAAAAATGAATGATTAGTTATTTCCACTGCTTTTTTAATGTTGCTTCATTGTTAAAAATGGTCCATATGTCACGGACTTAGAACTATCGCTAAGATTCCCATGCGACACTTGTCGATGTGCTCACGAATCTTTCACAATTTTGCAAGTACAAGTAAGCCTATTTAACTCAATCGCTAAGGGAATGCTAGATTAAGAAGACAGGAAAACTTTGTAAGAAAGAAGACTTGTATTATACTTGGAGAATGCTTTACAATTTCTGGATTTCTGGATGGTTTCTACAAATGAATGGCCCCTCTATTTATACTACTCCCTAGGGGCTTATGTGCAAATAATATTTATTCTACAAGTCCCTCACTATTTACACTTTAGTCCCTCTCTAAAATTTTCCACACAAGTCTAGAGAAAGCTAAAGACTACAAGATCTTCCTACACAATTCTAGAGTCTTCCGTAAACCACCCAAAACTCTAGATTCTTCCCCCTTTTATAAGATCAAATGGTGGGCCATCACACTCTCCCCCACCTGATGTTGCGACGTTCTCGGGGCAATGTTGTAGGAATTCTCGTACTCTTCCCGAACTCCTAGTCTCCACCTTCGAACTGCCGCAAGTCTCTATGCCGTCCCTTTGTGGTCTTCCCTAGAGTTCACCTCTTTCAACACCCGAGGAACGCTGTTGTAGTTGATCACCCTTGCTTCTGCTTGGCTTCCTTTGCCTGTTCCTCCTCCCACGACCTTTCCTCTTAGCGGGCGTGGAACACGATGTTGGCTTGTCATCTTGGAACTCCTCCACAAACCGCAAGGCCGACAGTTGAGCTTGTCCCTCTGACTTAGGCATATTGGCTAAGGGCACCATGCAGGAGCCTCCTTGCTCCATGATCACGAGTTGTTGGAGTATGGGTCGATCACTGCGTGGCACTTCTGGAAAAATTCATGCCCAAGGATGATGTCAAAGAGATCTATCTACGCGACATGAAAGTTGGTCTTCCCATGCCACCTGCCCAACACTATGTCGACTCCCTGAGAAACTCCACACACAGGAGTCATTGGCGCATTGACCGTCCTAAGTTGCACATTACTTGGGTTACACTTCAGGCCCAACTTGGTTGCCGCAGACTTAGTCACGATGTTAACCTCTGCGCCTGTGTCGACCATGGCGCGAGTCAGTCGCCCATTGATCGTCATGTCCACGTGCTATGCAGTATACTCCTCCAACTCTTTTTTACTGTTGCGTGATGGATCCGCATAGCCCAAACACGCCTACTCGTGCTGTGCCCGATCCTTCCCCTGGTTCGGGTGCCTATTCCTACGCCTTTTGCTCCTTCCTCTCCTGCAGTATAGCACCAAGGCTTTTCAGTTCGGGGCACTCCTTATAGCTATGTGGCTCACTGCATATGTAGCACTTAAACTCTTTTTCGAGTTGTGCCTTACCTTCTTCGCTACTTTGTCACCCGGATCTCCTATTATCAGGCCTACATGTGTCATGATGCTTGGGATGTGGCTACCAAACCTTGCCTTTGCCACCGTCTTCCCCACCTTGGTCATGACTACCTCTCGACTCCTCTTCCTCGTCGCTATCATGCCTGCCTTGCCAAAAGTCCGTCAAAGCCTCTGCCTGGGTGATGGCCTCGTCAATGGTCCTAACTTATCGGCGTTCCAACTCTATCCTGGCCCAATTCTGTATGTCCATGAAGTGGAACATCATATCCTCATCTGTGAGGTTGGGAATCTGGAGTGTGAGGGTAGTGAACTCCTTCAAGTAGGCTCTTATGCTACCCTTCTACTTCAGCTCCCTGAACTTCCGCTTTGCCTCATAGATGACGTCGTTAAAAAAGGCGGCCTTTTTGAACTCATTCTTGAACTGTTCTCAGGTGTCAATGGTGCACAACCCCTTCCCTATCTCCGACTCTTTTCGTTTCCACCACAACATGGCCATCTTCGTTAGATACAACACAACTGTGTTGATCTTTGTCTCATCGCTCCTTACCTTGTTGCACTTGAAGTAATTTTCCAAGTGCCACAAGAAGTTCTCCACCTCTTGTGCGTTACGAGCACCTTTAAACACATGTGGCTTGGGAATCTCGATCCTGGCCTCCCTTTCTCCAGCCGGCGCAGCATATCTCCCCTCTGCTATGACTTTTTCGAGCGCCTTTACTCTAGCACTCATGGCCTCCAGCGCATCCATGAATCGGTGCTCCAAGGAAGTGATGGCTTCTTTCACCTCATACTCGGCAACCTTATGTCCGTCCAACTCCTTTCGGATGTTGTCATTTTCATCAAGGGTGAATTCCTCTAAGGTCTTGAACTCGCCATCGAACTGGTTCAAGCGCTTGCCAAGGATCTCCACCGCTTGATGGGCAGCATCCACTCTAGCAATCCACTTCATGTTGGGCGTGACATTCACGAGTTCCTCACAACGTTCATCGTCACTCACTTCATTGGCCGAGAGTGAGTGGGATATTATGGCCTCGCTTGGTGCCGGCTCAATCAGCAGTCCCTCGTTCCTCTTTGAGTTCTTCTTACCCTTGCGTGACTTCTTGCCAACATCCAGCCTAACATTGGCGGTGCTAGTGGCGTTGATGTCGTCTTCACTTGCCATGCTTCCCTTAGTACAAACTTGCTATGATACAACGTTGTCACGGACTTAGAACTCTCGCTAAGATTCCTGTGCAGCACTTATCGATTTGCTCACGAATCTTTCACGATCTTGCAAATACAAGTAAGCATATTTAACTCGATCGCTAAGGGAATGCTAGATTAAGAAGACAGGAGAACTTTGTAAGAAAGAAGACTTGTATTATACTTGGAGAATGCTTTACAATTCCTGGATTTCTGGATGATTGCTACAAATGAATGGCCCCTCTATTTATACTATCTCTAGGGGCTTATTTGCAAATAATATTTATTCTACAAGTCCCTCACTATTTACACTTTAGTCCCTGTCTAGAATTTTTCGCACAAGTCTAGAGAAAGCTAAAAACTACAAGATCTTCCTACACAATTCTAGAGTCTTCCGTAAACCACCCAAAGACTCTAGATTCTTCCCCTTTTTATAAGATCAAGTGGCGGGCCGTCACACATAGCCCCTTTCCCTTAATTTTCCGCAAAAGCTTTTATTTAATGACTATGAATGCTTAAGATGCTTAAGATGGCTTGGGTGAGGTGCCTTCGGGTATCTCATTCGCCGTGTGACGACTAGGCCCCTAGGTCAAATCGTTACATTGCACCTCCCTCTCTAGAGTATACCACCATAGTAGGAACAAAGGGTCCATTAGCAATAGCAAAATGAGCAAGTTGTGACGCAGTTAACATCTTGAAATAATGAGCAAGCCATCCATAGACATAATGGATAGGAAAGCAGGCTGTAATTTGATCGAGTTGTGACATAGTTAACATCTTTATTCAAACCATTATAAATACCGGCTAACACCGAAATGGCGAGGCTGACTTTTCTCCCACTCGACATCAAGCTTGCCATCTTGAAAGTCCCAGGACGAATGAAGTCACCTTCCTTATTAGGAAGAACAAAATCGCACAACCAACGAGATAAGAAGGCCGCCAGATATGTCTCGTCTCTTTTGTCAGGTCTTACCCCAAGCTTAGAAAATATCTTTTGTATATTAGAGCATTTAATATACACAGACAACACATCAATCCCGCATTGATAGTGATTTAGATTATCTCCATAAAATACATGCTCTCACTAATTTGTGATCAACCGATCATCACAAGCCGACAGATCCCCAGATAAAAGCACCTTTGAATAACGTCTTATATGTATTTATGTATAACCCAAAAATTGAAACCAGAATACCCAGCCAACCTAAGGCTTCTCAGGCATAATTGTAGACAACATACCTAAGTTTATTGATCAAATCTAGTGTTTATTCCACACCCACATTCTATTTTCTTTTTTTTTTTACATGATGGTGCTTGAGCCAACTTGTCGAACCTCAACTACTTGACGGGGCAAACAACTACATTACACATACAGAGTGACATACCAAGGAATTGAAACTACCTCCAGGTTGTTATTCCTCAACCACTCAGTCATCTCCTCGAGGACACATCCACACCCAAATTGAGTTGGATTGACGTGGGAGCAGCAGCGGATTCCCATAAGTCGTCATAGATATCCATCCTAGTTGCATCTCAGCTTGCATCAAATTCCTGATTTTTGCTAGACCCAGAAGCAAGTCTGTGACCCTTCCATACCATCATCATCAATTGAGAGGCTTCCTTTGTCACCATATAAGCTGACAGGTCGTGCACAGTGGCGGAGCCACATTCACTAGAGGGGTGTCGACACCCTTTCTTCAAAAAAGTAAACTGTTTAGCTAGGTACAAATATTTTCTCTATGAATATATATTGTATATTGACACCCCTTGGCTTCTACGTGATTTTACTTCTTTAAATTGTGACACCCCTTAAACAAAATTTTGACTCCACGAATGGTCGCATAATTTGGCAAAGTACAGTTAACCTCTTTGACAAACTACTATATTACTCCCTTTGTCCTATTTTATGTGGCACACATACTTTGAGTCTATCCCAAAAAGAATGATACCTTTCTGTATTTAGAAAATGAGTTATCATTCCACTTTCCACTCTATCCCTATCTACTCTAATGAGATGATTTATGGTCACATAGATATCTATGAATTGTTTTAGACCTTAAGTTTCAAAAGTTGGTCTTTCATTCTAAAACACCATGCCAATCAAACACCGAATAAAAAGGAATGGAGTAATAACAAGTCGTGCTAACATATCACCATAACGAAAATGTATTAAGCTTCCACATTATGATTACAGCTTACAACTAGTTGGCATACTCACAAAGTAATAAGGATTTGTGGAGACTTGAAAAGCTTTTACATGATTCTACATGTTCACACTAACTACAATGATTAAACAATTAAATGCCAGAAACTATTATAATGCAAATAATGAATAATCACATTTTAAAACTCTCATAGTTAACAGGCGATATCTTAGGTATTCCAGCATTGTGCATGACAGCATAAGACCAAATACCTCTTATCAGTGATCTGACCCCAAAAGCGATTAGTTTCATATGCGAGTGATGGATCTTTCTCCAAAAGTTTAGCTATCAACCCACTTCTGTAGCTCTCAAAAGATTTATCATCGAGGCCATCCTGTCAGTTGAAAAATAATTAAATTAATCTGACTGAAATTTAACATCACAAGTTGCAGCCCGGAAAACATGTTCCTATTCATCCCCAGCACTCAACCATTGGCACAAACTAAATTTTCAAATATACAAATTTGGGAAAAAAACACCTACTAATGAATAGCATTAGGCATATAAAAGGTCTTTGAGCAAAAAATTATAAAATTCTATCTACCTAAGCAGAACAAAAAGCAAGTAGCTAAACAGAGCATTAGAACAACTCATGAACCACTTAAAATAACAAAAATTCATTACCAGCAATTCTTCCACACCATTTATGAAGTTGTCAATCCTCCCTTGTAAGTAGACAGGATCATAGTCAGATGACTGAACACGGAAACAGAGCCCCATTATACGATATGTTACACGTGCACTACAGTCAACAACATAACCAAGCTGCTCCTTGGTCCTATTTCAGAGAAGAAAAGGTAACATTTAATAAAGTAACAGTAATTCTTATGGTAATCACAAGTGTGAACACATTACGGACATGTTTGCCGCTTCATACATTACCAGGACCAAAGCACACAGTTCCCGAAAGTTAAAGGAAGCGGCTTTAAAAGATATCCTAAAATTATCATAACATAAGAAAACTTGAAGATGTGTCGCTCAGTGTACAGGAGGTAATGAAACATGTTAAGATATCAAGAAAAGGCCCCATCAGAAAACATCAAAGACACATGAAAGGAGAACACTTAACCGGAGTAACATTAGGTGGGTCAGGATTAAAAGGAATTAATAGAAAATTACATGCAAGCCTGGACACCAATATAACAGCCGCATAAAGTATGTCAGATTCACAGAATGCGAGTTGTATACTTATCACAAGAAAGTTGTTTTTAATTCACTCTCTCTATTAAGGAGGGCATGGAGCTTGAGAAGAATCAGATGATATATCTGCAGTCACAGTACTTATTGAAGTCTCAAAGGTGCTCATACAGGAGTGAACACTCTCATTATACCTTAGTTGATTAAACAGTGGCTCCTCCACAAGTTCATCAAAGAGATCTATAACTGCTTTCAATTTTATCAATGCAGTGCATTCTTCAGGTTCAATCTGAAAATACAGCTGCAGACAAAGAAAACAGGTTAGTCTCAAGATTCACTGGATTTCAGGAAGAACTGAACAAACTGAAAAGAAGATATATAATGGACCTTAGGCCTAACTAAACCCCAAAAGCTGGCTCATAAAAGGAGGGTTGCCAAGGCCATAAAAGGAGACCATCTATCACTTAAAAGGCTAATGTATGACTTCTTCACACCCCTAATCACGCCCAAGGCTGGACATCTGATGTGTGGACAATTTAACACGAGGGGCCCAACATCAGAAATGTAATTAGGATAGGTCCTGCTATTATACCAATATAAGGAAATTGTTTTTGTGTCTAACTCAACCCCAAAAGCTAATTCATGGAGGATTGGCCAAGGTGTGTGTATATATATGCATATACATACATACATATACACACACACATACATATACATACATACATACATGTACATAATATTTATACACATATACATATCCACATGATGTGTATATACATATACACACATATAACACACATATACATATACATATATGTGTATATATATGCACATATACATATACACATATATGTATGTATGTGTATACACACACACACACACATATATATATACACACATATATATATATATATATATGCCGCTAATCGACCTTCAGTCCTTTATAAGGTAACCATAAAGTTGTGTACACTCCACCCTCCCCAAAACCCACTTGTACGATTTCACTGGATAAGTATAAAGAATCATCTTTAATTACCTCAACCACAGAGTTTGTTTCCAGTTTATTTTTTACTCTGACATCTCTGACTAGATCAGCAGCAGTTGGAAGACACATGACATACTCTTTATGCCTCATCTCAAATGGTAGCGGTTGCACAGTGAAATTACTTCTAAATATTTTTGATATGTTGAGTGCTTCTTCCTCCAGCAAATTTCCATGGCAAAGTCCCTCAATATATAGCTGCAATAATAACGAGGTTAGTGACAAATGATTGCCTCAATACTGTATATTAATGAAATTTATCACAGCGCACAAGATGACTGATAGTGTGAAGTGTAACCCATGTAAAACACCACGTCAGCATATATAAGTCAATAAATAGTCAGACCAAAAAGTGGCTAATAATTTATTGCCAGACTCGAATTAGGTACTCGAAATACCTGTACATTTGTTGGAAACTTCTTTTCATTTCTTTGAAGCATACAGCTACTGTAGTTATCGAACCCCAGCCTCAGCAGAGGGCCCTCTTTAAATTTAGCATTCTGCTAGTGATTTTTATTTTTCTCATAAATGCCATTACCCTCTGATCTTCATAGCTGAAAGAACCCAAAAGACCAAAGGTTTGCTCATCTCCTAGGGACCTAAATTTATTCCCAGCTTGTGGATCTTCCAGTTTCCAAATATGTCTCTGGTAAATATTGACAACCTAACACTATGTAACCAGTATTGTTGTTTTCCAAAAGGATTTTTCATCAAACAAGAGCTACATAAGTAGAAAAAACAATACGGAAAAGGATAATCAAAGAGTCAATCACTAGACGCATAGTAAAAGCGCTCAGAATTATGCATCTCACTGGCTAAACTCTATCAGTTTTTACTAGGATATAGCAATAAATAGTACCTTCAGTTATATATTTTGGCAAGTAACCCTGCGTATCATTTCTTAGTTTATTTATCCAACTGAGTCATTTCAAGGCAACATGTAGCAAAACGATAAACATGATAACAAAACTTTAATCTTGTCTTTTGCTTACTATAGGAACATCCAGTTTCAAGAAAAAAGGCCTTCCCTTCAACTTTTGTGCATATATAAAACCACTTAATTGTGCTGTGAGAAATAATGGAGAAAAATATTATTGAATTGTGTATTTACATTATTACATTGAGATAGACACTACGTCAGAAACTTTTTCCAACTAGGAAACTACATTACAATCCTAAGATGGATTCTATATATTATACATGTTCCTACTCCTATACTAACACTCCCATCAAGTTGGTGCATGCAAGACATATGTATCAAGCTTGTTACATATGTGATTAATACAAACCAATAAGGAACTTGATGAAGATATCTGCAAGAAAACTAATAAGGACTGTTTTGGACGTTTGGGCGACCCAGACCTCAATTAAGAGGGAAGAAACTGAAAAGTTACCGAAAACTGGTATAAAACATATGGGTCGTCTTGAAATCAAGAGACGAGTACATTTTGAACAAGAAAGCCACTGAAAAGCTATCCATAATAGGGTCACAAGTAGGCACATCGAGGTGCGCGTGAGGTCAATTCACAGCGGTGGCAGTTGTGGTTTTGTCATAGGGAGAACTGTACCTCTTTGCTGGTGTTGGTTTCCACATAACACTAACGAAAAGTGAAACTACATAAGTCACATCTGAGTCACCGGAAAGACACAAAACTATACAAATCAGATATGAGGAGTCATGAGAAAAACAAGCAGTGCTACGCAACTCAGATATGAGAAAGTAGTCACCAGAAAGATGCACGGTGCTCCACAAATCATATATGAAAAAGTAGTCACCGAAAAGATGCATGGTACTATACAAATCAAAAAATGAGAAAGTAGTTACTGAAAAGAAGTACAATGCTATGCAAAATCATATATGATAAAGTAATCACCGAAGAGATGCACGGTGCTACACAAAATCAAATCTAAGAAGCCACTGAAAGAAGCACGGTGACTACTTTCTTTTTCCGGGATGCTTCTCAAATCAATCTTTCTAAGCATGATTCTTTTTGTGAAAACTACACAAATTAGACCTACTGTGAAATTACTTAATCAAATTAGACCCAACCTAAACTATTTATCCTTAATGGATCCATGGCTCAAACTATTTACCCTCTTACCCCACTTTCCCCTTTTTATTTTGATCATGGCATCATGCTGACATCAGCACAGAGTTAGCATGATGTCAGCATGAATATTATGAAATAATCCTCTGTGATACTCCAGCGGTATATATATACCATACAGTATCATGTAGAATAAGTTCAATCCTCTGTGACATTCTGGCGGTATATGATATCCTATTGGTATCATATAGGATTATGTTTTTTTAAGAAATCAATAAGAAACAATTAAAAAAAATAATTAAATTCTAAATTAGTAGAAAATATATTCATTGTGATACTCAATCGGTATATTGATAACATATCGGTATCGCATAGGACTAGAGCTTAATTTTTTGTGATATTATATCGGTATATAGTTTTGGGCTCTTTTTCTATGAAATAGAACAATTAAGAGAAAACTATTAAAGTCACAAACTTATTTATTAAATTTTAAATTAGTAGAAAATATATTCTTATGATACTCTATCGGTATATTGATACCATATCGGTATCATATAGGATTGAACATAATTCTCTGTGATACTCCATCAGTATATTGATATCATATCGGTATCATATAATTTGGGCTCTTTTTTTAATAAATAAAATAATTATAAGAAAATTATTAAAATCACAAACTTATTTATTAAATTCCATATTAATGAAAAAATATTTTTTTTATGATACTCTGTCGGTATATTGATACCATATCGGTATCATATAAAATTGAGCTTAATCCTTTGTGATACCCTACCGGCGTATTGATACCCTATTGGTATATCATATAAAGTGGGGGCATAAATGTAAGGGGGTATATGAATGTAAATAATTTGATTTAAAGGGGCATAAGCTTAGTTTTCCCATTATTGTTCATGCATATAGTATCACCCCAACTTTTGCTAACACAATCATTGGCCAAACAGGTGGCTATACGAGTTATACCTGCCCGCCGACTGTAGATCTTTTTTAATTGCTCTCTACCAAGATAATAGAGGCTCTAATACCATGAGAAAAACATTGGAGAAGAATATTATTGACTTGTATCTACTTTATGGAGAAAAATATTATTGACTTGTGTATCTACTTTATTTCATTAAGATAGACACTACATTACACTCCTTTTCCAACTAGGAAACTACATTCCAATCTTATTCCAATAGATTCTATATACTATTCTTGTTACTACTCCTATTCTAACAGTTGCATATATACATAAACATTCACCTATACCATCATCATTCCAAGAAAAAAAGTAAGGCTTATAAAAATGTCAAGACCTTCACAGATAACTGTCAATAAGATGGTGACAATTGACAATCGCCCACAGATTAATAACTTTAACTGGCACACCTGGGAAAGAAGCTCTGGAATGAAGGCTTTCAGATCAGCGAGAGTCAAGTCATTTAACAAGAACAACTTCTCTTCCACACCCCAGAAGCTCTGACACAAAATTTGCAGTCGCAGGTATGATGAATGATTCAAGGGCTTCATGTTGGTGTTCTTCAAAGTTCTTACCATATCTTCCTTGATAACCTGTCAAACTTCACCCTTACTTCAAGAAATAAAGCATCTAAATCTCATTTATACTAAAATCATCATGGCAGACATAGAAGGTTCCAAAATGGTCAAGTATGTAAGGCTTTTAGCTTATGCTAAGAGGCTAAACAATTACCAATCATGCAAATGGGCCATAAAGTTCTTCAGCAACAAATAGTGGTTATAAACACTCCCATTTGACATCCACCGAATAGTGGTTGTTTCACACATGTCCATTTACAAGCACCTTACTAGCTAATTATCAACAGAAGTACATGTAACTTAGGCCTCAACTGAACTCAGGTTCATACATGATACACTCACAAAGAGGAGACAGTGAATGATTAAGTCAAAATCAAAGAGTATGTGATCATCAAAGAACTATCCTTTCAGTCCTCAAGCATAGACTAATAAAAGAATGGTGAACTTCTTTAACGAAAAAAAAATGCATCATTTTATTTTGTTTCTTATAGGTAAACAGGGACTCAAAAATTTCAGTAGTTGAAGCGAATGTTGAGAACAATCCTTTTCCACTCCCCCCTTTTATTCCCTCCTTGATATTCAAACATAGCACTGGCAAAGAAATTATGAAAAAACATAAGATTCAAACAAGGCTTTATTTGACCTGGGGGTCTTTTGGAAACAGCCTCTGTACCTTCCAAGGTAGAGGTAAGGCCTGCATACACACCACCCTCCCCAAACTCTACTTGTGGAATTACATTGGGTATGTTGTTGTATAAGATTCAAACAAGAGAACAAGCAATATCTAGGAGAACATATCAAGGGAAGTATATTCAAAGAATTTGCATATACCATGAAGCGATCATCCCTTGGCGAAAATGATTTTGTCTTCGCCAAAACCTTTGATAAAAGGACAGGAAGCTTATCATTGAAACCATAGACCTTAAGTTCCAACTTGTCACCATATAGAGAAACAGAAGTTTCCAATTTAGCCACACTAGCCTGCATTCAGATGCAACAATAACAGCCAAATGCCACAAAATGAATGTTAGAAATTCAATGGCTAAAAAGACCACTAGTAAAAGAATTTGGCCTGTGTTACAGCTGCTCTTGACAGTTCGCAGGTAAATGAATTATTTAAAGCTGTTCATCTTTGTAGAAGGCAATAATCAAGAAAATAACCTGATATATAATCTCATTCAGCTCATCTTTTAGAAGGTGAATAAATAATTCAGTCAGCAAAGCGTTCTTCAAATTACTGTATCCCCCTCTTAGTGTAATACGGAAATATGTATTGGCACGAGGAAGCTTAAACGTGTTATCCAGCTTGTACCAGATCTTCATCAGTGGTTCATCAAATATGCATTCTGGTCTTGCATTTTCCCAGTGACACACAGCCTTCCCAGCACGTATTGAAAAATCAGATGGAACAAACTCATTCCTCGCAGGAAGATGTAAACAGACATTAATTTCTGTTGGGTCCTTCCATAACTCAAATAGAGCAGTTGGAATATCTGTTTCCACATATTGTGATCCAAACCATGGTTCCAGCTGAACCTCTGAAAGAAAAAGGACAATAAGAAAAGGAAAAATAGATGAGATATAGATCACACTGTACATTTTGGCTTTCTTTTGTTTGGGGGGTTGGGGTGGGGGGGAGGGAATATTATGAATATGAAGCTGCATCCCAGAAACAAAGGACTTGATAGCCGAGGTGCCTCTGGTTCTGTACTCATTTGAAAAAAGTAAATACGTCTAAGACATGCCTCAGCAGTAGAGCCGATATGCTCCAAAATTCAAACAGCATTAAGAGCCAGGAGGTTGGGCTTTGGATTGGGTCGTTAAAGAGCCTAATAGCCTTCCAAATAGACTTCTGGTAGCTTCCTTTTAATAAACCACTGAGACCTAGCCCCACTTTTTAGGGCTCTGTTGATATTGTTGATCTGTAAGATAGTAATGATATTTGAAATTGAAGCAGCCACGTGCCCACCATGTGCTTGCTACAAAGTGGCATTGGTGCATCTATTTGTTGGCTCAAGGAAGCAGAGCCATCATTCCCCTCCCCGGTAACTTCCTCACATTTTTATTCAATCTAACCTGAGCATAAGAAAAGATCAAAATATTATAACTCCAATCCCCCATTAAAAAATCCAATTCACGAGGAGGATTAGTGGTAAAATTCTTGGCACAAATCATGGCCCAGAGGAAGCGTTTTTTGTGCTTTGTATCTTCATCTATGGCTGTGAAACCACTGCGAAGATTGCCAATGGTACGAAAGGTATTTATGGACCATACATGAAGAATAATTCTGAAGGCCTTGATCCATATGTGTTGCTGGTCATGTTTGAGCCCGACACCAAAGACCACCACTCAAGAGAGAGATGACGGTCATTCCAAAACCATCGCTCCTTAACTCACGCTACCTCCTGTCTCAAGGGAAAATAAAAAAGGAATATGTTGTGATTCAGAACTGTAACTTTGGGATCTGCCGTTACACTCTACCTGTTTAAGAACCACTTCTGGATCGCATCAGGATTGGGATTTTGATGGAAGGTGTCATTGAAACGACCCACGAGGCATATTGAAAGATAGTGGGTGTTTTTACATTTAGCTGCATAACTGGAATCAACTTGTATGGCATATTCACAACATCTTCCCCACCATAGCAGAAGTGAGAAGATGGGTGTCAAGCAAATGAGGTAACACAGTTGGTGTCTTCAACATGAATGAATTTCAATTTCTTTTCGAATTCCCTTCTCGATCTTTAGCAAAGCAAGTCATGCTTGGCCAGTGGAATATGCAGCAAGCTACACTAGACCTTTCATGGTGGACTTCAATTTCCGGGTGTGTAGATGAGAGGGTCAGTCCCAAGTGGTCTTGGGTCAGGATTCTCGGGCTTCCTCTCAGCCTCTGGACCCCAAATGTTATGAAAGAAATTGGAGATTATTGTGGCGGATGGATCAAGACAAAGGAGGAGTCAACTCTCAAAAACCATTTAAGATGGGCAAGAATAAAGGTCAAAGGCTCACCAGAGTCGATTCCTAGAACACTGGAGATACAACATGAAGGGTACCACTATACTCTTCCTCTCTAGGCTGAAACTCCGGCAATGGTCCAGAAACACTAATCGGAAAATAGTGTTGCAGAAGCAGTTAGAACATCTATGATACACAGTATCATTATGATATCTCTTATTACAGCAAAAACATAGCAGTAAGATGAAGTTCAGCTTGATCTTCTGCAAATCATTCTCTAAGCTCACAAAACATCTGGAATTCCTCTACTTCCAGATTGTCCACCAGATACAAGCTGGGATAGTTACCTATCTATTCCCATCCTTAGCATGTGAACAAGCTTCCTCCCAGCTGCTAAGAGCCTCTGTGACTTCGCCTTGCATTGTCCATTCTATGCCTTTTAAGGGTTAGGATGATTCTCCACAAGTGAGCTGTGTACGGGCAGAAGCAGAAGCAGTTAGAACATCTATGATACACAGTATCATTATGATATCTCTTATTACAGCAAAAACATAGCAGTAAGATGAAGTTCAGCTTGATCTTCTGCAAATCATTCTCTAAGCTCACAAAACATCTGGAATTCCTCTACTTCCAGATTGTCCACCAGATACAAGCTGGGATAGTTACCTATCTATTCCCATCCTTAGCATGTGAACAAGCTTCCTCCCAGCTGCTAAGAGCCTCTGTGACTTCGCCTTGCATTGTCCATTCTATGCCTTTTAAGGGTTAGGATGATTCTCCACAAGTGAGCTGTGTATGGGCAATGTAGGAATAGATGGTTGACTGTCTCAGCTGTTTCTTTACGCAGGAAGCATCTTGAGCTGTTGAGCACATTGTCATACCTCTGCTCATCAAATCATCCACTGTTAAGGTGGCCTACTTTGCTAGTAACCATACAAAAGTTGATACCTTATAGGGAACTTTTATCCTCCAAATCTGCTTCCATGGCCAGTTTGCTATCTGATGGTTGGACTGGTTCCTAATTTTGTAGGCATCATTAACCTTAAAAATGCCTTTGGCGTTACCCTGCCACCACAAAAGATCTTCACCAGCTTGAAAAGGGGGAGGGACAATCTCAAAGTAGATTAATGAAGATGAATATTATATCATGGAATGCGAGGGGATTGAATGGTGGGAGAAATAGAGGATTAATTAAAACTTCGCTCAATGAATGGAGATGCGAAGTGGTGATTCTACAAGAAACAAAAATAGAAGGGAACATTACAAACATAGCTAGACATGTATGGGATGGGTAGATTTTGTCAATCTTGAGGCAATTGGCAATAGTGGAGATAGTCTCATAATGCAGTACAAAAGAGTGCTGGAAGGTGAAATGGTTGAGTCTGGTAGTCAAAGTATAACATGTAAGCTTACAGACTCTAGACAACACTTCACTTGGGTCATCACAGGTGTGTATGGATCTAACAACAGGAGGGAGAGGTCAGAATTATGGTGGGAGTTAGCAGCTTCAAGGAGCCTGTTTAATGGACCATGGGTGATTTGCGGTGATTTTAACAATGCCAGATTTTCTAATGAAAGGAGCAACAGTCACAATCTCACAAGAGCTATGAAAGATTTTTCTGACTCAATCAATGTACTAGAGCTAGTAGACCCTCCTCTTACTGGGGGTTCTTTCACCTGGAATAAGGGGAACAACCAAGGTGTTGCTTCAAGAATTGATAGGTTTCTCTTCTCAACCAAATGGGATGAAAAATTTAGTAAGATCAAGCAAATTTGTTGCTCAGAATTGCTTCAAACCACTGCCCTATCCAGCTTGCTTGTGGGGATTGGGATCAAAGGAAATCTTATTTCAAGTTCGCTAATTGGTAGTTGGAGTAGAGGGGTTCAAAGAATTGGTTAAATCTTGGTGGCTCTCTTTTTCTGTTCAAGGCCATACGGATTTTGTTTTAGCTTCAAAGCTGAAATCGTTGAAAGCTAAACTAAAGGAAATTGTTGAAAGCTAAACTAAAGGAGTAGAACACTGACAGTTTTGGCAATCTGGCAAGGAGAAATCAGAGCTGCTGGCCCAACTAACAAATTTAGATGTTTTGCAGGGACAAAGAAACCTTACTGATGATGAATTGGTTCACAAAGCCAACAAATCAATGGACTTTGAGGAAATTTCCATGTATCAGGAATCGTCTTGGAGGCAAAAATCAAGAATTTTATGGCTAAGGTAGGGAGACAAAAATACTAAATTCTTTCACCGGATGGCAAATGCTCATGGGAGATTAAACACCATACACAAACTGGAGATCAATGGGGTGAATGTCAGTGATTCAAATGCTATCAAAGAAGTCATCACTTTCTACAAACAGCTCTATTCCGAATCTGAATCATGGAGACCCAGCTTTATAATTCAGAATCAGCCCACAATCACAGATGAGGAAAAATTATAGTTGGAGAGGCCTTTTGAAGAGCAGGAGGTGCTCCACAGTATCAGATAATGTGCAGAAGACAAAGCTCCCGGTCCCGATGGCTATTCATGGGATTTATCAGTGCTTGCTGGACTCTTTGAAGGTAGATATTCACTAGACTATGGAAAATTTTCACTCTCATGCTTTTTTTGAGAAAAGTCTCATGCTATATGTGGTCGAGTGGAAGGTTCTCATTTCTAGTAAGAAGGAGAGAGGATTAGGAATCAAAAATCTCAGAATACAGAATATGAGCCTATTATTGAAGTGGCTTTGGAGATATAACACTGAAGAGCAAGCATTATGGAGACAGGTTATACAGTGCAGGCATGAACAAATGGGTCACTGGACCAGTGACATCTGCTTACGGAGTGGGAAACTGGAAATCTATCAGGAACCTATGCAAAGTGTTTATAGCAAATACAGGGGTCAAGGTTGGGCAACGAGAAGAACATCTCCTTCTGGAGAGGTAACTGGTTAGGGAATGGGCCTTTGATAGATCAATTTCATGATTTATTCATTTTATCCTCCTCTCCTGATGCTACAATTGAGAAGAACTTTGGACTCTACAAGGGTGGAATATTGTATTCATAAGGCTCCTTAATGATTGGGAGATTCCTAGAGTTACTGATCTTTTTGGTACACTTGAAGGTTATTTAGGCCTAAAGGAGGAGCAGGAGGATTCTGTCACTTGGAAAGGCAGCACCAAGTCTATTTCAGTTCCAGGTGTTTTCTATGTCATCAAGAAGCTGAAACCAATTGGCATCTTTTTCTGCATTGTCCAATTACCAGACAACTATGGCAGCTTTAGCTCAAATTGTTTGGGTGATGCCCCAGAGTATGTTGGACCTAATATATATGGTTGGAACAGAGAAACTTGTCACAAAGAGTGATGAAGTGTAATGACCCTCCGGGTCATTTTTGTATTTCTGCGGCTAGTCTGTTGGTTTGAGCTTCTATATGGTGATCTCGGACCTTTTATGGCGTATTGGGACTGATGGAATGGTTGTGGGTGGTTTTGGTTGAGAATGATGCAAGTTTGCAGGTTAACGAGAAGCTAAAACTACAAAAATGAGATTTATGTCAAAACCCTAGCAAACGGCCTCGGAATGGGATTCTGACAGTTCCATCAGTTCTAGAACGGCGGATTTAGGCTAGGAGGGTGGTTTGTCTGGAGGGTCCCGGTATGAATTTGAGCCAAAAGTTGCAAAATGAGTTCAACTGGAAGCTAAAAAGTGTGTTTTGTAAAAACACCGCTAAACGTGCTCGGAATGGAAATCTGATGGCGTGGTCAGCTCCGGAACATCGAAAATAGTCTAAAGTGACCCTTCGTCAGTTGGCGGGGGCTTCTGGTTGCGTTTTGACCCCCTCAGTTCTTTTAGCTAAAATTAGCCGAGAAGAAGTGGGACCCTCTTTTTCCTATAGGATGCCCCGTTGCAAATTCCGATCGCACCATTGGATCTGGAACGTCGAAATCCATATGGTTACACTATTTATTCGTAAAATGGACATCGGACGGCCTGGGAATGCCCCAGGGAAGTTTTTGGGAATTGTTGGTGCCAACAGCAGGCGCATAGGCCCGCGTCTGCGCGACATAGCATGGGCGGTGCGGCCAAGCCTATAAAAGGCCTGCTCGCGAGGGCACTTAGGGAGAAACTTCAAATGGCCATACCTTTTGATCTGTAACTTTGATTTTAGTGATTCAAAAGTCCACGTGACTCAGATTTTTGCAAGAAACGTCGTGGTGAAGATGGATTCGGGATTCGGCGCACATTTTGAGGTAAAATCACTGTTTTAACTGATTTCGTTCTCGAAATTTGTGAAAACTTTACGCGTTGATATCTTAGTCGGTTCTTAACGGAATTAAGTGAAATTTGAGCCTAAATTGTTCTACATTCCGAGAGGAACGTTGTGGTATGTTGGGTGTTAGCTAAAATTGTCCCGTTTTTAAGAATTTTGACCGAGAAAGTTTTGAAAAGAATGTTTTCCAGTAAGGTTTTCAACTTCATTTTTGGGCCTTTTCTCAGTCTTCTGGGGTCCGTTTTGGGCCGAATTTTTTACTGTAGACTCAGGGTGACGTGGGGACCCTTTTTTTAGGAATTTTTTCAGGGTTTCGGGTGTGGGCCTTATTTTCCCATTTTAGGCCCAATTGATGTAATTTCACCCATTTTCAAGATTTTACAGCCAATATGACCATATTGACCTTGTGAGCTGTATTTTAACAGCGGAGCAGCATCAAAAAGCGATTCGGAGGGGAAAAGCTCGGGTGGGCTGACTCAGGACGCGAGGAATCATCTGCCAGGTAGGCTAGGCTTCTCTAGACCTTAGACTGAGTTGCAATGCATGCATAATTGAGATGGGATATGTAGTAAGGTGTTGTTTATGGGATGAGTTGTGCAATATGTGTTGTATATCGTTGGTTTTGGTGTATATGGGTTGTATATGATGACCTGGGACGACTGTTGTTGTATTGAGGGTTGTGTTAGTTGTAGTTGCTATATTAGCTGAATTTTGGCACTGTTAAATTGTGCTAGGGTCTGGTGAAGGCCAGATATGGGTTCAAGTCATGGGCAAGGTATGTGCACTAAGTTTGACTCTTGTTTGTATGCTACCGTAGCCTGAGATTACTGAGATCTGAAAACTTGTGAGACTATTGTTGACTATATGTGATACGGTTGTGGCTTCTATGCTGTTTTGTAACCCTGATTGTTAGATATTTGTAGTGCAGTTGTGACATCTATGTTATCTTGAGTACTTGTGATCATCTAGTTGTGAACCATTTGCCTCTGGTAGACATGACTCATCACGATTTCTATGGCACATATCTTATATTTCTAGTTAGTCGTTATTACACACTTGCTAAACTTCCTTGTACTGACTGTATTCTGAGAATTGTTCATTTATACCAATGATTGGGCATTGTGACTTTGGCATGAAATACGATACTACTATACCTCGAGGGAGATAGAAATGCAGATGTGCTTCTGCAAAGGGATGTATATTTTCTCCCTCGAGATTCACTGGGCCATCCGTGGGTGTAATGCGGTCTGTAGGAGTTAGTCCTTGGGATTACCATCTGTTCTAGAGATTGTTACATTATCAGTGAGCCGGCACATAGTTTCCTGGATGAGTTCTCTCTATTATCAACAGGATTGGCGTGTAATATGTCTGTTCGGTTACCTGTTTACCCGTGTGGATTGTCTGGTACGAGGGTTATGTGATATTGGGAGGCTTGTTGTTGGTTATACTCCTGGCTATGCCTTGTGACCTTGTGACTATGATCCTGTTGTTGTGACCTTGTGACTACGATCCCGTTGTTGTGATGTGGTCGATATGTCATTCCTGACTCTCTGGTAACTGAATTGTGATTTGAATGATGGGATGTGTGCCATACTCGAAGTTAGCTGGGTGATATTATTTGTTGGGGTGTTATTGCAATTATCAGTTGGACTGCCTATTATTCTACCCTGAGGTCTTGTTACCGTCATTAGCTAGCTTGGTTTCGATTATTCTAGATACTTGTTATGTCTTCAGCTAGGGTGAACTTGTCGACAACTAGACACGATCATATACTACTTCTGTTGATACATACATCTATTTGGTTGCTTGTGTGCATGTTGGGTTGTTGAATACTGGGAAACATGTTACATTCTGGGAACTGATTGTGTTCTACTCCTAACTATGTGTTGTAGGCACAGTCTGTCATCACGCCCCGATGTCCAGCCCGAAGTACTGCACACCCTGATGTCCAGTCCAAGGTATCGTCTGAGTTTATCATGCCCTGATGTCCAGTCCAGGGTATCGTCTGAGTTTATCAAGCCCTGATGTCCAGTCCAAGATATCGTCTGAGTTCATCACGCCCTGATGTCTAGTCCAGGGTATCGTCTGAGTTCATCACGCCTTGATGTCCAGTCCAGGGTCTTGCCCGCCTGATGTCCAGTCCAGGGTCTTGCCCGCTTGATGTCCAGTCCAGGCATGGTCTGAGGGTTCGTCAAAACCAGGGTACTTATGGAGTCGTATTCGTGGTTCCAATTCGGGTTTTGTGTTCTCTCCTGCCATCAGAGTTGGGTTATTGGTTCAAATTCAGTAGGGTGGTTGAGGGTTTGCTATCAGTTATTGATCCTTGTATCCCTAAACCTATACACACCCTAGGTGTGCATGGGTGTACCCTCTGGGCTTATGGGGACTCAGGGGGCGTTCAGGCTTAGACACTAGGGCCTTACACCCACGTACAACCGACCTATGATCATGTGATATAGGGAGTTGGGTTCTGTCGTGATTTGGTTGATCAGATTGTGTGTGGCTAAGTTGCTCGGACTCTCCAAAAATGTTGCCGCACCCGTGTCAGACCCTTCAAAAGTACACTATTTTTGGAGGATCCGACACGCACCCGTCGATCTTTTTGAAGAGTCCGAGCAACATAGGTGTGTGGGGTGTACCTTTTGGGCTTATGGGGGCCTAGTTGGCGTACAGGCATAGATATTAGGGCCTTGCACCCGCATACGACACTACGTCCTAGATTGGGACAGTTGTGATATGGGTCTACACATCTTTGTTAGGTCATCATTGTTCATCACTTGGGTTGGTTCAGGTTGTCGTTGTTCATCACTTGGGTTGGTTCAGGTTATCGTTGTTCATCACTTGGTTTGTTCAGTTAGCGTTGTTCATCTCCTTGGTTGGTTCTGTTGTGGTTTGAGGGTTTTCAAACATGTTGTTTCCTTGATTTGAGTTCCGATTTGGCCACACCTGTTGTAGTTCTTTATATTTGACTCTTCTAGATTTATTGCATTTCACTCAGTCAGCCAATGATGCCTATTGGGTGCCTTTTTCTGGTACTTACCCCCTACATTTCTGCATCTTCTCATGGTGCAGGTCCAGGTACGGGCCGTGATTGTTGATGGGGATTTCAGGAGCGCACATGAGACTTCTTTTGGGTGAGCACCGACAGCTTTGGCTTCGTCGCAGTCTCCTTCCTTTTGATAGTCGTCTTTTGCTTTCAGACGTGGGTCTTGTATAGTAGAATTATGTATTTGTAGGAGCACTTCTGGTTTTGTATATTATTATGGTTATTGATATATGTATATGATATGTTTTTGCATCTATTGTAGCTCTGTACAGTTGACTTCCAGGTTCTAGGTAGGTTCTGGTTATTCGTGTTGCCATTTTGGTTATGATTGTGACTAGAGAGAGCTACGACAGGTACCCTGGGGTTGGATAATTGGCTTGCCTATAGGTGGAATCTAACTGGCGCCATCATGCCCAGGACCAGGTCGTGACATGAAGTTTGTTCCAGCTTGTATATGGTGGACAATTTGGAAAGAGAGGAATGCAAGATGTTTTGAAGGCAGATGCAGTTCAATCCAGAAGATCAAGAGCTACTGCATTTCTCTCTTTATGTTTGGTGTAAAGAAGAGTTGGTTGATGATGCTGAATCATTACTGGACTTTATGGCCTCTTTCGTTTGAGTCTATATCTGTAGATATGATATACTAGGCCTTTTTTAGGGTGCTGACAAATACAACATGTTGCCAATTTCCAAAAAAAAAAAAAAGACAAGGATTTTTTTCTCCCAATCCCCCACCCACACCCCCGAATGCCGTATATCAGGTACACTTTTCACATATCAATCCACACCATGCTAACTATATAAAAAATAAGCCAATGGAGTTTACATAAAAGAACTCCAATCACAACAAATTCCAGGAAAATCCTCCTTCCATTCAATTGAATTGATATTCTAAGCTTTTAACCTGAAGAAAAATATCATTAGACACCTATCTGAAACCTTTTCTCTACATTTTTTCTTGATCAACAGAATTGGGTACCAAAGTCATCTTTACAAGACAAAGATGCTATTGTAAAAACAAAGTCATGTTTTAAGACAAATATGTTACTGTAAACTTAAAATGTTGAGAAAAATGAGGTTGTGGAATTTACCATCTGACTTCTGAAAAGACTTTGATACAACGTCAACTCGCATGTTCTCGGGCCTGAAGAAATCCAAAACATACTTTATGAACTCTGCATCCCAAACATCATATGCGTAGTCACCATAAATGACATGCTCAGGAGGATAAACAAGTAAACCCTCTGCAGCAAAGAAACTATATTAGTAGATACGAGAAATATGACAAGAAATACAAGATTTCCCTAGTTACACATCACACCTATTATGTAAAGAAGGAAAAGGATGAAAGGGATTCTAAACAACTTTCTACATACAAAAATAACAAGCTTGTTGCCCACCACCAACTACTCGCACCACGCCCCCCATGAAGAAGAGCGAGTAAACTTTTTATAAGAGATAGGTGGTGTTTGAGCCCGCTTGTGAATACTATGACTGAATGCATCCTTCCACCAGTACAGGTACAGGATGAGCAACCATTTAATGTGATGCATCCTCCGACCAGTACAGGTACAGGATGAGCAACCATTTAATACTTGTGTGCCTCTTTAAGTCAAGATACAAGTTAACACGAAAGAATCAAAACTAATCTCACTTCTGGACACTATGGGCTATGGGGAAACAAAGCTTCTTTTCTTTTTGTGTGTGTGTGTGTGTGGGTGGGTGGGTGAGGGTGGGGGGGAGGGGGGCGCAAATTGAAAATGAAAAGGGTGATGTATTCAAGGGCCTCAAGTATTCAACTACCAGGTCGTGCTTAAACAGTTGCTCCACAACCCCATCCACCCAAACTCACTTCTTGTCATCCTAAAATCTCTCAAGAACTTAGATATTCTAGGAAACATGTCTTTTGTGCAATTCAATGGATCCTTTGAGTAAGTCAGAACACTAAATGGGGTGCCAGATTACACATTTTGAAAACAAAAATATGTTCAAAGAAAAGAATAGTTTCAGCAACTTGGAAAAGGTTGGATCAACCGACTGTCTATCTCAATCTCGTTGTAAGCAGAAAGAAATCAGAAATACACAAGGAAAGATAGATAACCAGCAAGTTCTGCTGCATAATCATCTTGAGGTTGCTCCTCCGCATATCTAAATTCTACATTTGCAATATCTTGGAGTTCCTTGAATATCCACTCTTGAGGAGAATTTTGATGCAGGAGCTTGAGGTATTGATAGACAAACCCAATGATCTCAAATGTCTACAAAAATAAACAATTACATATTAAAGCCACCAATCAAGCAAATTATACATGATTATACTCCTAAAAGTATAGCTGTAGTTACAAATATTAGTGAAGACAATCAGAAAGCTACAGTTGCATGTATATCAAAAGCATGAGTTCAAATCCCCTTTAGCCAAGAAAATTCTAAGGGAGCACGCTGTAAGTGCTTTTGCATATGGATGTACGATGCAAGGCTCCCATTTAATTGTGTTAATTTCAAAGCATTTGATAATTCATTGAGGCTATAGGCCAACATGGCCCAGGAATGCCTTTCATGAAGTTAGAATTACTCACCTAAAAAAAGAGGTGGAGAAAGTCTGGAGATGTTATGGAGCATAAAGTGAAAAAGAGAAACATGTTCCATTATGATGGACAAATGGACGGCATGAAATGGTAAAATGACCATCAATATTTTGGTAAATTCTCCAATAGGTAATGTGTTTCTTGGTTTTGAAGATGCTAGCAAGGAATCTACCGATTCTACCAAAATGTACAACTTGTTCGAGAAACCTATTGAGAGGATCAGATCGAAAATATTGTACAAGTTGTCACTGATAACAACAGTAAGAATGGTAAAGTAGCTGACATGATGATTGGCATGTAACCACACATTTATTGGACTCCATGTGCTGCTGTTGCATCAATCCAATGTTTGGTGACATATTCAAGATTAACTCATATGCTTCAAGTAATATAACTCTTCTATCCTCTAACTTTCTTTATATTAATACTTAATACCTATTAGCTACTAATTACTATAATATTACTTTAACAGCTTTTAAGAAGGCCATCAAGATCCATTTTACATTAGTCAACGGTTGTTGTTGAACTTGATGAGGAAATTCACAAATGATCGAAATTTGGTGAAACCGGCCAAGACAAAATTTGCAACGGCCTTCTTAACTTTGCAAGTTTTGTACATGCAAAAGAAAAAACTTTAGAACTCTTGTACTCTTCACTGCATGGACTTCAAGTAGATTTGCAAAGGAAATTTTTGTGGAAAGAAGTTGCCAATCATCTTATTTTTGCACACCCCTCTTTCATGGTCACATATCTTTCCGACTGAGGAATGAAAAATCTTTTTCCTATCATATGATTAGGGATGATGTTGTCTGTGCACAACAAGTTGGCGGTCCTTTCATAAAAATGCTTTGTTTGGTAGCTAGGGAAAAACTCTCCATGGGCTATATTAATAAAGCAATGGATAAAAGCAAGGAAACTATTGAACGCACTTTTGGTGGAGTTCGGAGGCAATATGAGAAAGTGTTGACTAATGCAAGGTGGACTGACCAACTCCATCGGCCTTTGCATGCAGCAAGCCATATTTTGAACCCGGGGTTGTTTTATACTACTCGGGAAAATGACACTTAAAGATTTTGATTTGTGGATGGATAATCATAGATGTGTTGTAAAGATCATCACCAGTATAAAGACACAAGATATACTAGGCTGAGCTTCCTAAGTAAAAAAATGCAGATTGGATGTTTAGTTGTGGTCAGGCTCTTAGAGCTAGAGACGCAAGGTCACCGGCAAGTGAGTTGGTTTAGTGCTTTATAGCTTTACTTAAGTTATTTGACTTATTTCTACTTATTAACCTTGAAATTTATTTTTCTATAGTCAAATGGTGGTCGCTATTTGGTAGTCACTCCAGCCTTGCAAAAGAACTTTTAGTAGAGAACCTAAATCTTCAAATATTGGATCACTGCAAGTCTCAATGGGACAACATGGTTACTGAGAATTTAAAATTTATCTGACAAACCCCAACTAGCTTGTGATTGAGGACACAGTTATTGATCAAAAAGCTCTAATTTCATCTTGTGACAGCTCCTGTTAGAAGACCCATCTTAATGATTTTATGTAACTGCATACCTACATGTTCCTATTCTACATCAGCGTGCTACTAAAGATCTAATGTTTATATAAACCAAAGATACTTCTGCGGGCTATCAATGAACATTCATGCATTAAAGAGTTGTCTTTCCACACAAATTATACTAAAACTTTTACAAGTATCAATGAACATGAAGTAAAAGAATGCTATGTACTTCATCAGAAAAAAAAACATCAACTATTATGAGAAGCATGGAAAATGACTCCATTATAAAGGATTGATCAGAAAAATAAGAGAAGCAAAGTAAACAACCTTTTCCAAGCCAAAATCAGTTAGATGTATTGACATGCCAAATATGTACGCGAATGAGGAGCGATGCATTCCTTCATCACCAACACCAGCAGATATTGATGTTACCCAGCCTCTAGCCTTAAGGAAGAAAAGCAAGGACCCTTTTCCTTCTGAAACATTTTAATTTTCTCAATGCTCAGATATCAATAAAACTACCACTTCCATTAAGTAGAAGCACACTTGTACAAGCACAGAATTTAAAAATTTGAGCCACAAATCATCACAACTGAATATTTGTCTGTGAATCTAAGTGTGATAATGTTAAAGTATAAATTTCTTAGAGACTGTTATCAAGTAAGGTCACGACACAAAACAGCTCAAATAATAAATATGACATAAACACATCAAACAGAAACTAGAGGTTAGAGATAGCAAAACAGTATCTTCCGAGCCTAAATCAGGTTAAGCAGCATTAGGTTTATATGTTAGTGTTCTCTTAGCCATGTCTTACTAATGTATCGTTACCAAATTATGATGCTGATTGACTGCACTCAAACACATGACAGTCTTGTCTAACCAACTGCATGCTTTATTGCAGCCTGTAAGGAACAAAATTAAGGAAAGCAGAAGCATGCCAATAGGCAACTATAGTGCATAACAAGGTGCATTGCACTATATCTTTGATATGAATCTAAAAGAACTACTGATGACACTTCCGCTAAATTGTAACATATGTTTTGACATGAAACCAAAGGTAAGAACGATAAACCTCTGATACATCTTACCATGCCCCAGTAGATGAGCCAGGTAATCTTCAGCTTTCTTCAAGTACCCTTTGCGAAGAGAAGGCAGCGTCCATGATAAATCAAGGATATGAACATCTTTAACTGCCTTTAACCAATAAAGTTTGCCAACCTTCCAAATTGGAAGTTCACTTCCTCCGTCAGGATTTACCAAAGGGCCTTTCTTGACACTGCCAAATAATTCAAGAACCCAACTTTCAAGGATATCTAGGGACTCTGCAGTTATCAAAATTATAAAATTAGCACAGAACACTTCGCAATGAAAACTTATGCGCTACGTCAGGCCAACCTAAAGTAAAATACCATGAACATATTACAAGAAAAATTTCAAATATAATCATAGATCATTTAGACTAGAGAATATCCACATCAATGTGGCCAGTATGTCTCTTGAGACCAGTTTCTACAGAAATTAATACTCTTTTTCAAATCTTCATCTACCAATAAAAACCTCCTTGAAGTGTATTAAGTCTAAAGTAGAACTTCTAAACATTATTTATTTAAATTTCTTTCCTTATTCTGAATTGCAAAAAAGTTACCTCCCCCTATAACAGCCAGCTTCATGGATCCACCACGATAATTGTCATGGTATAGTCTTAGAATTTGTTCCCTCAAATTAACTCCTTTCTGCACAGCATCAGCAAGGCTCTTTTTATTCCCTTCACAGAATCACGAGAAATAAAAGGACAGTTCATAGATTAAAATACTACATCCTAAGGAAGAGACAAAACAGAGATGGCTTTGATGTCATAAACTTGCCCCAAAAGAACCGGTTAAAGGGATGGCCAGGATTAGATGTATGGCACTGTAGTTGTTGCAGGCGGCAGGAATCATTTTGTACGACCTGATTAAATTCTGTAACACAAGCATCAAATAACAGCGTTTAGATTGGTAAGACACTAGGTTGGTGAGATCAAGAAAATTATAGTACTGCATACCCGAGTCCACAGCTAGTACCTCCCGCTCCATGGCTTCAGCTTTAACCAAAGGTGAAACAAAAAACTGAGAAAACCTGAAAAGGAGACATAACAAGGTAATGAACATATCCACCCTCTAAAAAAAATTGAGGGGTTTTTTTTTCTTTTTTGGGCGGGAGGGATGAGGGAATTGAATTGGGCTAAGCACCTTAGAAAATTGAAGTTAAAGAGAAGACCACTTAATCCACTCCCTCCATTCCATAGAAAAAATTTAAGTTTGAACATAATAATATATTTGAACACCTCTAAGAAACAAAAGATTACACAGAGTTAAGTTCAGAGCTATGAAGGAATTCTCTAATATCATTGAGGATCTGGAACTCATTGATCCCTAGGTGGAAAATACAATTTGTTTAGAGGTGATGATCAAGAATGCTCCTCAAGAATATATAGAGCTAACACTCCATGGAATGAGATGAAAGTTCAGCAAGATCAAGCAATCTATGTTACCCAGGATCATCTCACATCTAAGACCACTTCCCTATATCTCTGAAATGTGGGATACAGCCAGCCATTTGACTCCACTGTTCGAGTTGTATCCTGTGATTGTTCCACTGCCACTATCCTTGAAGGATTGTCTCAGCCATGAATCTATTTGGAAATTCAAATAGAAACATCTGACCATACATCTCATAGATGTTTACTCCAAAAGCTTTTTCCCATGAAGAGACAGACCACCACCTCCTTACTTCCAAAAGGGTGAGTCTTGGTCCTAAACCAAAACTTCCAACTAAACTTCTTTGCAGAAGTTCATTCTTCTGTAGATATGGTGATATCGCCTATCCTGCTTAACCCATCAGCTTTGTGGAGGGCCCTGGTCTCTTGGATAGCATTAGAGTATGGGTAGTTGACTTTCGTAAATCTTGGGGTAGCACTCAATGTTATGCTTTTGGAGCTTTTAATAAACCTTTCAATCTTGAATGACATTTCCTTCCAGCCAGCATTCAATGCTATTTCAAGAATAATTAGGACATCACTTTCCCCTCTACTTAAAGAGACAAAGCTCATATATCTCTCATACGAGTGATGTTTCCTGCTGCAGAAATGCTCAGTTCCCTGTTCTGTAACTTCCATTTCCTAAGACTTTTTCCTTTGTCATGGGAAGCTTCTTTGGGAATGAAACAAATCCAGTCCATACATTTACTGCTCACGGTGGATCTGCGCATCATCTTCCGACATCTCTCTACCTATTCAACCAGAGAGAACTGCTGGCCTGCCATCTAGTGATGTCAAAAGACTTGAAGCCAGAAGCAAAATAGATTCTATATTCCCCCATATCAATGGCTAGAAGATTATTCTTCTGTAGATATGATGATATCACCTTTCCTGCTTAACCCATCAGCTTTGTGGAGGGTCCTGGTCTCTTGGATAGCATTATAGTATGGGTAGTTGACTTTTGTAAATCTTGGGGTAGCACTCAATGTTATGCTTTTGGAGCTTTTAATAAACCTTTCAATCTTGAATGACATTTCCTTCCAGCCAGCATTCAATGCTATTTCAAGAATAATTAGGACATCACTTTCCCCTCTACTTAAAGAGACAAAGCTCATAAATCTCTCATACGAGTGATGTTTCCTGCTGCAGAAATGCTCAGTTCCCTGTTCTGTATCTTCCATTTCCTAAGAATTTTTCCTTTGTCATGGGAAGTTTCTTTGGGAGTGAAACAAATCCAGTCCACACATTTACTGCTCATGGTGGATCTGCGCATCATCTTCGGACTTATCTCGACCTATTCAAACCAGAGTGAACTGCTGGCCTGCCATCTAGTGATGTCAAAAGACTTGAAGCCAGCATCAAAATAGATTCTATTTTCCCCCATATCAATGGCTGGAGATTCAAAGGCCCGAGAAAGAAGTTAGGCTCACACAGAAGGTGATTGCCTGATGGGAAGAAGAAAGAATGAAATTTCCAGTAGAGGAGACCAGAGCCTGCATGAAATTTCCAGTAGAGGAGACCAGAGCCTGAGTACATCTTATGTCTTCCTTAAAAAATATTTTTTAGGAAAATAAGTGAGTTTTTTACTTATTTTTTGTGTTCAGTATGTAAGTGGCATCCTTGCCTTTTTCTTATTGCAATGGAAGGATTGAATCAGATGTTTCAGTCAGCAATAGGGGCTTCTCGAAGGGATTTAAAGCTACAACTAGGGACAACGCTGGATGTAAGATCACTCACTCACTATATTCAGATGAAACGTTGGTTTTTGTGATGCTGATATCAATCAAGTGAAATACTTGAGAACCATTTTGGTGATCTTTGAAGCAGTTTCAGGGTTACATGTACATTGGCACAAGAGTATGCTTTTTCCCGTCAAGGAAGTGGATAATATTCATGCTAGCTGGTATTTTAGGATGTGAGGTGGGATCCCTACCTACTGTTTGTTTAGGACTTTCATTGGGAGCAAAAAGTGAAGCTTTGGAAATCTGGAAGGGAGTTGTGAAAAGATGTGAAACGAGGCTTGCTACTTGGAAGGGGCAGCATCTTTCATTGGGTGGCAGGGTAATCCTAGTTAACAATGTTCTGGATGCTCTTCCTACCTATGTCATGTCTTTGTTTCCTCCAACTTGCAAGGTAAGGAAATGATTCGACTCTTTAAAAGAGAAATTTCACTTGGCACAGCAACAAAGATAAGAAAATAATTCATTTTATTAACTGAATGACCTCATCACCAGTAAAAAGGATGGACGACTTGGCATTAGAAACTTAGAAATTCACAACCGAAACTTACTTATGAAGTGGTTATGAGGTATAACTTGGAGACCAATGCTTTACGGAGGAGGGTTGTACATGATAAATATTGGCCAAGATGGCCAGTGGTGCTCAAAATCTGCAAATTCCCTTTGGGGTAGGAGTTTAGAAAGCCATTAGATCTTTGTGGCCATCTACTGCTGGAAATCTCAGCAATAGAATCGGCAATGAATGAAAAATCCTTTTCTGGCATGACAAGTGGCTTGGGCATGGTTCTTTAGAAGAGCTATTCCCTGAATCATACAACATTGCTACTCTTCCAGACGCAAATCTTCAAACAGCTAAAGGTGTATTGGGGTGGGGTGGGGTGGGGTGGAATATCACTTTTAGAAGATTATTACATGACTGAGAATTCGAAAGAGCCATTGATTTGCTCAAGACCTTGGAATCATTCAAAGGTTTAAAGGATTCTGAGGATTCCTTGATATGGAAACCTGGCAGAGAAGAAGTTGGCATTGTCAAGCCGGCCAATGACTCTCTAATTAGAAAAAACCAGCAACCTGATCAGTGGCCATGCAGGTGCAGCATTTGGAAGACAATGGCCCCTGTCAACGTCTCATGCTTCTCTTGGCTTGTGGCAAGAGAAACCTGGCTCACTGAGGAAAACTTAAAAATAAGAGGATTCCTTTTATGCTCTAGGCATCTTTTGTGTGGGGCTGCTAGAGAAAACAATATTTCCTCTTTTTTGGTTTTTCATTATGTGTTAGGTTGCAAGAACCTACTTTTACAACAACATCCCCAGTGAAATCCCTCAAGTGGGGTTTGGGGAGGGTTTGGGGAGAGTAAAATGTACGCAGACCTTACCACTACCTCATAGAGACAGAAAGGTTGTTTCCGAAAGATCCTCATCTCAAAAAATATCATCCCCAAAGCAGAAAATATGAAACAACTAGAGTGGACAACAAATGAAAATTTATAAAGACAGTAAAAGTAAGAAAATAAATGACACACAATAACAACAAAATATATAACGACACGACTACCTCTACTAACCAAAAATATCACAAGGTCCAACATCATCCTACCCCTACTAACCTTCTACCCTAATACGCGATCTCCACTCCTTTCTATCTAATAAGGTCATATCCTCGGTGATACGAAGTTGTGTCATATCTTGTCTAATCACCTGCCCCCAATACTTTTTCGGTCTACCTCTACCCTTCCGCGTAACCCTAAATCCATCCTCTCGCACCTTCTGACAGGAGCATCAACACTTCTTCTCTATACATGCCCATACCATCGCAGTCTCGCTTCTCTTATTTTGTCTGCCACAGATGTCACCCCTAACTTCCCCCGAATGATCTTATTCCTAATCTTATCCTCCATGGTTTGTCCACACATCCATCTCAACATCCTCATCTTCGCGACCTGCATCTTCTGAACATGTGATGTTTTGATTGGTCAGCACTCCATCCCATAAAGCAGAGACGGTCTAACCACCATTCTGCAAAACTTGCCTATAAGTTTAGGTGGTATCTTCTTATCACATAATACTCCAGAGGCAAGCCTCCATTTCGTCCATGCTGCCCCAATACGATGTGTAACATCATCATCAATATCGTCACTACTATGGATGATGGATCCAAGATACTTAAAGTTTTCTTTCTTGAGAATAGGTTTAGTGGCAAGCGTCACTTCAATGTCTGTGTCATCCCTCGCAACACTGAATTTGGACTCCAAGTATTTTTTCTTGGTCCTGCTCAGTTTGAACCCTTTGGATTCCAAAGTATATCTCCAAATCTCCAATCTATCATTAACTTTAGTCCGAGCATCATCAATCAGTACTATGTCATCTGCAAATAGCATACACCATGGCACCTCCTCCTGGATAAACTGTGTCAGCTCATCCATTACGAGAGCTCAAAACAGTTCCTCGATGAAGTCCCATCTCAACAGGAAAATACTCTGAGTCTCTTCCTACCATTCTTACTTGAGTTTTGACACCGTCATACATGTCCTTTATCATCTTAACATACACCATTGGGACACCTTTTGCCTCTAGACATCTCCATAGGACATCCCTCGAAACTTGTCATAGGCCTTCTCAAGGTAAATGAACACCATATGAAGGTCCCTCTTTCTCTCCCTATATTTCTCCACTAATCTCCGAACAAGATGGATTGCTTTAGTAGTCGACCGCCCTGGCATGAAACCGAACTAATTCTCTGAAATGAACACTTCTTTTCTCACCCTCATCTCCACCACACTCCCAGACCTTCATAGTGTGGCTTAACAACTTAATACCCTTGTAATTGTTATAGTTTTAAGTATCACCCTTGTTCATTTACAATGGAACCATTATACTCATCCATTCATCGGGCATCTTAGTAGTTTTCATAATAGCATCAAAACAACCTAGTCAACCAATCAATACCTTCCTTGACCATGCTCTTCCAAAAATTCACCGAAATCTCATCAGGTCCAATCGCTCTCCTCCTGTTCATCCTACTAATAACACATTTAACCTCCTCTACTCTGAAATGCCTACAATAACCAAAATCTCGATAACTATCGAAGTGCGCCAAATCACCCAACTCAATGTCTCTGTCTACTTTTTTGTTTAAGAGTTTATGAAAGTAAGTTCGTCACCTTAGCTTAATGGAAGTCTCATCCACTAATACCTCACCCTCCTCATCCTTAATGCACTTCACTTGGTCTAAGTCGCAGCAAGCTTTTCTCTTTTTCTCTTTCGCGAACCTATACAATCTCGTGTCCCTGCCTTTTTCACCTGACTCAACATACAAGTGCTTAAACGCTGTTGTTTTAGCACTCGTCACTACCGTCTTCGCTTCTGTCTTCGTCGTTCTATAGATATCCTCAAGCCTTCGTTGTTCATCCTTATCCCTATATTCCAACCACTTTGCATCGGCAATCTTCTTAGCTTTCACTTTCCTTGAACTTCTCTACTCCACCACCAATCACCTTGTCATCCACCAAAAGTCCCTCTTGACCCCCCAGTACCTCGGTAGCGACTTTTCTAATTTAACCAGCAGTGGTGTCCCACATCGTGTTCACATCTCCACTACTACTCCAAGCCCCCAAACTACTAAACTTTTCCCCCATCTCTCGAGAAACAGCCAGAGTCATGCCTCCCCATCTAATCCTCGGTTGAGCATAAATAACCTTCTTCTTCTTACTTCTCTTAATAACTAAGTCCATCACTAGAAGCCTATATCGAGTGGAAATATGTTTACTCAGAATAACCTTGCAATTCTTACAAAGGCTTCCATCACCTTTCCAGAGGAGTAAGTAATCAATTTGAGTCTTAACTACCGTACTATAGAAGGTAACCAAGTGATTTTCCCTCTTCGGTAAACATGAGTTAGCAATAACCAACTCAAAGAATTTAGCAAACTCTCCCAAATACTTTTTCGGTCTACCCTTACCCCTCCGCATAGCCCCTAAATCCAAACTCTCACACCTCTTACTTGAGGCGTCAACACACCTCCTTTGCACATGCCCACACCATCTCAGTCTCGCTTCTCTCATCTTGTCTGCCACATAGGTCACTCCCACCTTCTCTCGAATAACCTCATTCCTAATCTTGTGACTCCTAGTATGTCCACATATCCATCTCAACATCCTCATCTCCGCAACATGCATTTTCTGAACATGTGACTTTTTGACTAGTCAGCACTCCACCCCATATAACAAAGACAGTCTAACCACCATTCCATAGAACTTACCTTTAAATTTAGGTGGTACTTTCTTATCACACAATACTCTAGAGGTAAGCATCCATTTCATTCATGTTGTCCCAATGTGATGCGTGACATCATCGTTGATGTCCCCACTACTCTTGATGAATGACCCAAGATATTTAAAGCTCTCTGGGGAATAGGTTGAGTGGCAAGCCTCACATCCATGTCTGCATCATCCATCACAACACTGAATTTGCATTGCAAATATTTTGCTTTGGTCCTGCTCAATCTTAACCCTTTGGACTCCAAAGTCTGTCTCTAAACCTCTAACCTATCATTAACTTTATCCCGTGTCTCATTAATCAGTAGTATTGTCATCCGCAAATAGCTTACTCCATGGACCTCCTCCTGAATAGACCGTGTCAACTCATCCATCACCAAGGCAAAAAGAAAAGGGCTCATGTAGCAATACATCTATCTTTGACTTTTGAATGGATGTTAATTTTGTCAACAAACACCTTCCATATTGTCAGGAAATACAAGGTGGAATTGCCACCATTCCTGGGACTCTTGCTGCCTCCTCTCCTGATTCAACAACTTAAAATGTTTGTTGTGTATCAAGGTGTCGTCCATTTAAGTTTTGTTAGATTGAAGAACTGAGATCATAGTTGGGAAGTGAATTTGCAAAGGAGGAATAAGTGGTGGTTTGTCTCCCATTTCTCACAGCACATCTGGAAGCAATGTAGAACTTCCTCTTTTGAAGTACCTCATGAGTGAGACAAGCTCTCCTGGCAACCAACCAAGTGAAACATTTTGCTTTTGCTGGTGTGATGTTCGCCCAGACCTGTTTCCAAGGCCCTGGTCTGATTTGTGGCTGCATCTCTGCTTCCCTCTTCTTCCTTCTTCTAACTGAGAATAGCCCATCACTGTCATGTTTCCATATATTAGTATCAGAATCTGTACTGGTAACACTGAATCCTTCAAGGATCTTCATCAGTTCCACAAATCTACACACTTCTCAATCATTTAGCCCCTCTGACCCACTTTAAATAGCGTCATTTCCTTTTTAGTCCGTCCCAAAAGAATGTCATCTTACTATAAGTAGCAACAATTTAGCTTTAAAATTTCTCATTTACCCTTAATGAAATGAATCTCAACCACACAAATATCTAAGGATTGTTTTAGACCACAAGTTTGAAAAAGTCTTCCTTTTCTCTTTAATATTGTGCCAAGTCTAAAGGTGCCACATAAAAAGGGACCGAGGGAGTAATGCCTTCTAAATGTAATGTCCCACCCTTGATGGGACCAGCTTTCAGCTAGTGTTGACATTAGGTGCAGAACATATACATATTGAAAGTCTGGAAATGGTTGCACTAAAATCTCCTGAACGATTCATCAATCAGCCCAAAACAGTATTTTGCACCCATTTCCCACCTTATAATTTATGTTATCTGAAAGCTTAGACCATGAGTTCCTAATAGTTCTCCAAACTGAGGTCCCATAGGTGCTAATAACATTGTCAGAAAACCAGTGAAGACAAAAGTCTCTTGTTCCCCATTGAATCTGTATAACTACTTCATCAACAAAGTGTTATTCTGCCTCCTTAGGTCCCTGATTCCCAGACCTCCACAGCTCTTATTCAATTAAACAAATTCCCAGATCACTAAGTGAGAAACCTTACCTTCCTCTTTGTTACCAATCCCCAATCCACGGGAAGTCTCTCCTTAGCTTGACTAGCTCTTAGCCACTTTAACTGGAATAGGGAAATGGACTTAGCCACTTTAACTGGAATAGGAAAAGGGACATTACATAGTTAAGCAAAGAATCCAACACACTATTAATGAGAATGACCCTACCACCTATTGATAGGTACTGAGCCTTCCAGTTTGCTAGTTTCTTTTCACTTTTCTCCACTATGCCATCCATATTGCAGATCCATGTGTCTGTTTCCCAGAGGCATGCCCGGATATTTTGTTGGCAAGCTGTCTGCTCCACACACCAAAATGTGTACCTGGATATGATGCACAACTTTGATTGAAAAGAGGCTGTTTTTCCCCTGGTTAACCCTCAAACTAGATACTGCTTCTAAAACAATAAACCTCTTCAGTGGTTGTTGCATCCATTATTTGTCTCCCTTTAATAAAATCCATTTGATGTTTCCCGTGTATCAATAAACCTCTTCAGTCTCTGTCAAGAGTTTTGGCTATGATTTTATACACCCCACTGCTCAAACTGATTGGTCTGTATCCTGAGCTCTACTGCACCAGTCTCCTTAAGAATGAGAGCCACATAAGTGGCATTAAAAAAAATTTCAAAAACCTTGGTGGGAATGGAAGTGGTGGATAGTGTTCATCATATCCTCCTTCAGGGCCCCAAGTAGGATTGATAGAAACACATAGGAGATCCACCAGGCTGAGGGGCCTCATCTCCCGCACACAGTTTAACAGAGTTTAGGACCCCCTCTTCCTCAAATTCACTTTGCATCCATTCTTGCTCCTCCGCACTAATAACAGGGGCATCCTGCATAATGAAATCAGGCCTCCAGTTTTCTGTTCCATGTACAAATTAAAGCAGAAATCTTGAGTGTGTGATTTGACGTCATCAAGGACATTGATAGTGTTGCTTTCTGCTTGTAGAATATCAATGGTATTAAACCTCTTATGTGCTGTGGCTATTATGTGAAAGTATTTAGTATTCTTACCCCCTCTCTTCAACCATTGGATCTAGGATCTCAGTCTCCAGGCTATCTCTTCATTCTTAAATGTTTCTTCAAGCTCCAATGCCAAGTAAAATTTCTGCAACATTTCCACCTCAGGTCTTGTGTGGATTCTTTTTTTTTAAAGTGGTAATTGTTTCTGTTATCTGTAAAACAGTACATAGGTTGTACTCAACCATATTTACACAAGGAACTCTAATAATACTGACCGATCCCCATAATGAGTCTAAGACATCAATGATAAAGACAGTATCATTAGAGTACATCTGATTACACCAAAAACATAGCGTCAAAACGCAATTCAGTTTGTTATCTTTGTCCAAAAAAAATGCAATTCTAAATTGTTGCATACTACTCTCACTATTCTCAAAAACTCTAAGGTTTCTCCCTTTCCGTATTGTCCAAATAGTGGCAGGGATAATTCTCCAATTGCTTCTGTTTTTTGCTTGTGTCCCAGCTTCTTCCTAACTGTATAGAGCCTTTGAAATTCTACCAGACATGAACCAAGAGATGTTTTTAAGTCTCAGGAACAAATTCCACAACTGGCCAGTGACTTCACATTGGATGCACAAATGATTGACAGTTTCTGGAGTTCTCCCACAGAAGAAAATCTAGCGCAGAGTGGAATTCCCCTCTTCATGAAATTCTCCTGAGTCAACACTGCCTCTTTAGCCAGTAACCACACAAAGCAAGCTACTTTGTAGGGGATGTTGGCTTTCCACACGTCTCCATAACCATTTGAGTAACTGCAAATTTTGATGGTTTAGCTTCTTTCGGAAGCAGCCGCTCTACCTCTATGGGGTAGTGGTAAGGTCTGCGTACATTTTACCTCCCCAGACCCCACTTGTGGGATTTTCCAGGGTATGTTGTCGTTGTTGTTAGCTTCTTGTATGCTGCACCTACTTTTAAATTCCCTTTAGAGTTTCCAATCACTGCAATTTGTCCTGTCCTGTTTCCAGTTCCAGACCACTAAACTGATCAATGTTCAAAAAAATTATGTTACTCTTGGAATTTCCCAAATCATTGAGGTGTTCTAAATACAAAATTCCACCCCGGAAGAGTCCATAAGTCAGCTATAGTACTTTGATGCTGACAAACTAAATTATGGATGTCAGGAAGAGAGTCTCCAAATTTTCTTCTGCATGCCAATCATCCTAACAGAATCTAGTTTTTACGCCATTTACCACTTTGATATTTGTGTTTGGTTTGAATTCATTCCAAAGTACTCTAATGGATTTCCATAAGCTAATACCATAAGGAGTGATAACCTCCTTTGTCTTCCAACTATCACTCTCTTCATATTTTGCCTTTATGCTAGCCCCACAAATTCTGATTATCATTTGAGTATTTCAAAAGCCACTTCATCCTCAAAGCTTTGCTCTGGTTCTTCATGTTCTTGATCCCCAGACCCCCGACTCTCTTTTCAGTGATTATAGTTTTCCATTTGACCAAGTGATACCCATACCTTCTCTTGTTCCCTTGCCACAAAAATTTTCTCCTTATACTATCCAACCTTTGATGATTCCTGTTGGGATAGGAAATAACGACATCATATATGTTGGAAGTGCATCAAGCACAGAATTAGTCAGAGTCACCCCCAGTGAAAGGTACTGAGACTTCTATCTTGCTAGCCTCTTCTCACACTTCTCAATCACCCATTCCAGATTTCCATGGACTTGGATTTTGCCCCCAAAGGCATACACAAGTATGTGGTTGGGAGGTCACCCACTTTACCTCCAAGTATTGACTTCAAAATTTGCATGTTTGGTACTTCATTTACTGGATACAAGAAGTTGTTCATCCAACTAACATGTAGCCCAGGCATAACTTCAAAAATAACTAGAATTAGTCTCAATATTTCAAGGTGCTCCACTTCAACATCAAAAAGATCAGGGTGTCATCTGCATACTTTAGATGAGTGATCTCTAGACTTTCCCTTCCATCTCTGGCAACTTCAAAACCTCTCAGCCACCCTTCAGTGCGTGCATTCTTGATCATATAGTTAAGTCCCTCCATGACTGGTATGAAAAGGAAGGGTGACAAGGGATCACTCACCCTGCCTAAGACCTCTCCTGTGATCTAAACTATCCTATTGAGAATTTACCAATATTGAGAAGTTCACACAACATATACAAAATTTAACCCACTGTCCCCATTTGTAAATTAAACCCATCTTCTCTCACATACCCATAAAAAAAATTCAATTGATATGATCATATGCTTTCTCAATGTCTAATTTGCATAGAATTCCTTATTTTTTTATACTAATCTACAGCTTCATTAGCTATGAGGACTGCATCCATTATTTGTCTCCCTTTAATAAAAGCTAATTGTTGTGAATCAACAAGCTTGGACATCATCTTTTTCAACCTTTCAGTAAGCACTTTGAGATGATCTTATACAGACTGCCTAAATCAAACTAATAGGTCTTAAGTCCCTCAATTTTTTATTTTGCACCTTTCTCCTTTGGGGTCAACGCTATGAAGGTAGAATTCAGACTTCTTTCAAACCTCCCTTGTTCATGGAAACTCTAAAAAGTTTCCATTATGTCACCTTTCACCACCTCCCAATATTTGATGTAAAACCCCATAGTAAAGTCATCTGGTCCAGATGTTTTATCAGTTGCATGCTGCTTTAAACACCTCAAGACTTCTTTCTCATCAAAGCTTCTTTCAAAATCCTCCATTTCCTCCCCTATCAACCTTGGGCAGTTCAAAAAATTGTTGGCAGGTCTCCACTGCACCTCCTCTGTATAAAGTTTATGATAGAACTCCACTACTTCCCCTTGGATTCTTTATGGTTCTTGAACGAATTCCCTGGACTAGCAGTTGGTCTATGTTGTTGTACCTCTTGCGGGCATTAGCAATCTTATGGAAGAACTTGGTGTTCTTATCCCCTTACTTTAACCAGATTGATCTAGATCTTTGCCTCCAGTAGATTCTTCATTTTTTATCAAACCCTCAAAGTTCAAAAGTAAACTTGCCTTTTCCGTTGCCTCATCCTCTGTAAGACCTCTATCAGTAGTGATGTTTTCCATAGCAGCCAGCTTTTCAAGTAAAGATTTCCTCTGTTGGCCAAGATTTCCTTGTTCACTTCTGCTCCACTCCTTCAATTTGTGTTTCAAGGCTTTTAATTTGGATGCAAGGATGTAATTAGGTCTCCCGAGATAATCAAAAAAATTCCACCATATCCTTATTCTGTCAATGAAGCCTTCAATCCCTAATCACCACAAACTTAAAATAGAACTGCTTTTCTTCCAGGAACCACCTTGGAGTGTGATTGGAGAGTGGTCTGACAATATTCTCTTTATAGTTTACTGTTTCAGGTTTGCCAAAAACATGATCCCATTCTTGGGATACCAAGACCCTGTCAATTCTTGAAGCTATCAGGTGATTATCCCCTTTGAACCAGGTGAACTTTGCATTTTCCATTGAAGATCAACAAGGTTTAGGTCCTCAATCAAACCAGAGAACTCCCTCATCCCTATTGTTCTCCTGTTGCAATTCCTCTTTTCTAAAACATATCTAGCCACATTGAAATCACCACAAACTGCCCATGGACCTCTGATAGAGGCCATTTCTTCCCAAACTAGTCTTCTTTCAACATAGCAATTTGGAGCATATACTCCTGTAATATGGCATGAAAATCCTGCAGTTGTGATTCAAACTTACAGATAAGGGTATATGTCTCTATTTCTAAAACTTTCCCTTTCCATATTCTACTATCCCAAAGTATCATCATCCCTCCTCTAGTTCCGCCAGCTTCCAAACATGCCATTTTGATCCATCTGCCGCCCCAAATTTGCATTACTAGCCCAGTGAGATCCTCTCTAGTTTGGTTTCCTGCAGACAAACAATGTCGGCTTTCCAATCCCCCATAATGTTCTTGACAACCCTCCGTTTGTCCCTACAATTCAAATCCCTTACGTTCCATGATACAAGTTCAAATTGCATCAAGAAATAGTTAGGAAGTTCCTCTCTTTTCTTCACTCCCCCCACTTTCGAACACCACATCAAAAGCTACTAAACTTTTCAATTCTTTAGAACCTTTGAACCTTGTCTTCTTGCATATTGCTGCAGCATCCTGGTATCTGGCTTGTCTAGCACTGTCCACCTGTAGTAACAGTTTCATAGCTTCCTGTTCATGACCTTGAAAATCAGCCCCCAACAATTTTCCCAGTTTGATCAAATTCTGTTTCACCCAAGCAGAAACTTCTCTCTTTTTTTGTGTTTAACAGTTGTTCCTTGCATAGTGGCTCTGCTTCGTCAACTTCCCATTCTTCAAGATAAGTCGATGTTCTCTGGTCTACAATATTGCATACCTCTTTTTCCTTCCTCCCAATCATCACCTCCCTGCGCTTAGAATTTGTCCTCTGATTCTCCCATATATAGCACAGCCACGTCACCCAAGATACCACTCGAATCTGTTGTTGTTATCTCCTCAGTATTCTGTTCTTGCGCTGTCTTTGGGCAGAACTATGTTTCTTTATCTTGAAGAATCCAATCTTCTACTGAATTAGGCTGGGTGGAATTGGATATGCTACTAAATATAAATAGGCTTGCTGTTATCCAACCCATTATACTCCTCATTTAGTAGTTCTGGCCTTGACCTAAGGCCCATAATAGATTCCTTCATTAAAAGGGGTCACATGGTTTTGACATGAATCAGTGGGTACCACCAAAGCTGTCAACTTTCCATCCCCCACATGGGTATGTGTACTAGAATCTCTAGTAGTAGGGGATTTTTGTACAGGAGTACAGATGTTACTCCTCATTACCGGTTGGTCCATAACATAACTTGATTTCTAACTATTATCTTCTCCGGTGAAATTCAAAACTTTTACCAGCAAGATTTCATATCTTGCTTTGCTTTCAACCCATATTGGAAAATGGTATCTGATTCCACCACGAGAAATCGAAACCTCTTTCAGTATATTTCAACCATTGTTTGCAACAAAAATTCTTGCCCACTTCATATGATTCAACTCTTTCTCCTCTTCTATTACCACCCAACGACCACAGAGTTGCCCTATTTCTGCGAACACTTGCTGTGACTGCAGATGTAGGAAGATCCCTATAATTTTATCCTAGCTTTTTGGACTTCAATGGAGTTCGGCACGCATCCTAGACTGGGCTCCACCATTCTAGGTTGAAACTAAGGTTTCTCCATTTCCACCGACCATGAAGAGTTTGTTCCACCATGAATTTATTGGGGACTTCAAAAAGGAACATGTCACCATATAGCTCGTAAATATTGACTCTGAAGCTCCTCTTCCATTCAGAAGATTAACCACCTTCTGATTTCAGATAGAGAGGGTTTCTCTTTGATGGCCTTCTCCAGATACCCTACAAGACATCTACATCTTCTTGCTTGTCCGATGAGCTTGTCTCCTCTATCTCCTTGTGGTTTTTCGATAGCCATTTATTGTCCCTCACAGCCTTTGAGTAGGGGTATCTAGAGTTCACAAGTCTTCGTAACTTCGTTGGTATCGACCTTTTGGAGCATTTAATGAAATTTTCTATCTTAAATGCTAAATCGTACCATCCAGCATTCAAGACTGGTTCTGGAATAATGATAACAGATCTACCCTAAACATTAATGGCTGCGATGCTCATATATCTCCCATATTCATTATGCTTCCTAGTGCAGAAGTATTCCTCTTTTCTGTCAGTATATTTCCATCTCCTAGTGACTTTCTTTGGTCAGTGGAAGCCTCTCTTAGCAGGAAACAGATCCATTCCATCACCTTGCTCCTCACGGTAGTTCTTCTCATCATTCTTCAACTTCTCTCCACCCTCTCATCCCAAGCAGAGCCTTCATCATTCCATTTGGTAATATCAAAGGACTTGAAACTAGCATTAAAACAAATCCTATTTTCCCCCATGGCTTGACTAAAAAAGAGAGTAGAAATAAAAGAAAGATAATCACTCTTGTGTGGATTCTAATGCGGACAATGTACTTAGAATATCCTCTTTTCTTTCTTTCCAGTTTCCCTTGTTTCCTTACTCCATTCATTTAGCTTCACCTTGAGCATTTTCAATTTTGAAGCCAGTATGAATGCAAGTGTTCCAGTAACTTGAACGGAGGTCCACCAGTTTTGTATCTTTCTCTGAATCCTTCTAACCCCCCCCCCCCCAAAAAAAAAGAAAAAGACAATCCACCACTCTACATAAGCAGACCGTAGTCTATTTCTCAACCAATGTGGGATTTTTACCCAACCCCCCTTCATGCCCAGGGCCCAACTGGAATGTGGACCAGGAGCCCCATTCAAGATGGACCTAGTTCTGACACCATGTAAAGATACGGCACTTAGCCCTAACCCAACCCCAAAAGCTAGCTCATGAGGGGAGGATTGTCCAAGTTCATATAAGCAGACCACCGATACATTCCCCAACCAATGTCCATGTGAGACTTTTACACCTTGTTTGGATAGTTGTTCCCGTTGTATTGTATTGTTAGTTTAAGTACAATGTTTGTTTTGACTGTTACTTAAATTCTCTTGTATCCATTATTTATATCCATTGTCTAGTAATTTTTTAATTACTTTATCAAAAAAAAAAAATCATCGTTAGGTAACAACGAAAAGACCCATTTTGTGTAACGACCAATTTGGTGTGATCGCGTCGTTATCTTAATATTTTCTTCTTATTTTGTCTTTACTTATTATTTAATAATTCTATTTTATCATTTAGTCTACCTATTCATAGTAGCTCTACCTGTACCCTACAATTTCTTGTAGGTTTATCATTCAAATTATGGATATGTGACGTTATGTGACGACGAAAAACGATACAATCTATCCAAATATTGTATTCATTAATACATGGTAAAAAGGTCAAAAATATCCTTAAATTATATGAAATGAACAAAAATACCCTTCATTTATAGTTTGGTCTGAAAATACCCTTGTCGTCAATACTTTGGTCCAAAAAGCCTTATTGTTATTTAATGGGTCAAAAATGCCCTTTTTCAAATAAATTTATTATTTATTTTATTTTTTAACAAATTATTTTTCTAATAATATTTTTTTAATTAGCATCCTACTTCATTTCAAGAAAAAATAAAAATATTTCTTGTTTTATTATAATTACTATTACTATTTTTATCGTTATCTAAATAAAAATTAATGTTGGGTTTGCTATGATATTATATTTATGAAATATATTATTTGTTACAAGGGTACGATGTTCTATTTTAATTGATAAAATGAGATTAAGAAAAAAAATTATTTTCTTACATTTTTATTAGTTGATGTGATTTTATAAGAAACAAAACAAGAAAAAGGTTCTTTAATAATAATGTTTTCATTAGGAACACAATATGTTTAAAAAGAAAAAAATATATTTATTAAAAGAAGGGCATTTCTGACTCTTTTAGTGACAATAAGGGCATTTTTAATCAAAGTATCAATGGCAAGGGCATTTTTGGACCAAAGTATTGACGACAAGGACATTTTTGGACCAAACTATAAATGGAGGGCATTTTTGATCATTTCACATAGTTTAAGGGCATTTTTTATCCTTTTCCCTTAAAACAATACAGTACAATACGATACAACACAATACGATACATTATGAAACAATATATCACATTCATCCAAACAAAAGTGTTGCCCAATCTAACAAGAGGAAAAGAGAAAAGAGAAGAAACCGAGGTGGAGAAAGAATAAGGATTATGGAAAAAAGTCCTGGACTAGTTTTTGGAAGTCGGAGTAGCACCAAATAGGGGACCTAAGAATCCAGAGGGGTCTTCAGATAGTTGCTTGGTAAAAGTGTCTTGGCACATTTTACAGACAGAGAAATATATGGGTCTGCTGAAAGCTTTTTCGGTGGCCGGCGAGCAGATCTGGAAGGGTTGAGAAAGAGAGATCAGAAGGTTTAGCTTTCAGATCTGGAAGGGTCTTGAGAAGAGAATGTCTAGCAGAAGTCTGGAGAAGATCGGAGAGGGTTTAGAAGAGAGAGAAAATCGATGGTCAGGCCTGAAAAGGTATTCTGGAGACCATCGATGAGAAAGGAGGAGAAAGAGTGACGTAGAAGGGAGTTCTGAGACTTACATTAGGACCCATGTCAGCGAGCATTTTTTTCCTTTGTTTTCTTTCTATATAGTTTATATACTGCATCAGACATATAGGTAGAAGAGGGTAAATTTGCAAGAAGAAAACTATTCCGGGATTACAACAACAACAACAACAAACCCAGTGGAATCCCACAAGTGGGGTCTGGGGAGGGTAGAATGTACGCAGACCTTACCACTACCTCAAAAACTATTCCGGGATTAAATTGTAACAAATCAAACTTTGGGGGGACGCCTTTTTACAGCATTTTTTTTTCTGAAAACATAATAATGCATGTTGTGCAAGCATTGGCGACTGTCATGGAATCCTTCTCTAGGCAACCTGCAGCACCATTCTATATAGGTTATACTGCATCAGACATTCATATACATAAATATGCATACACTTTCTGGGGGAGTGGAATGGTAAGAATGAACCACTGCAAATGACTGTGAGATGACACAGTGTGAGGACTGAATAACACCTTTTATTTAATAGGACAGGAAAATTAGTAGTAACTTCGATTTAATATCAACGAAGTTGTAAATACATATAAAGAACAAAAGAAGCTGCAAACAAGAACAGTTTCATCACATAGCTAACATAATTACCTGATGTCATAAACTCGAAAGAGAAGTAGAACATGTGTTTTACCTTCTCAGAGCGCCCTTAAGGCAATCCCTCTTAACTTCAAAATGGTAGCAGGTGTGTTCTGTTTCTGTGTATGCATTTGAACACCCTCCATGCTTGGACAAGTAACGATCGTACTAGCAAAAAAAAGAGACAAAACTGAGATCTACATTCTCTTTTTCTTTTTCTTTTTTTTTTTTTTTTGAATCAGGTAACTTAGAAAACCAAAATTTTCTGCAGATGACAATTTTTTCAGTGAGATTGAGAAATCATCAGAGAAGGACACCACAAGTATATCCAGACGCAAGCAAAGAACGACGCACCTCGTTTTCATCAGGAAAATCAGTGCTTCCCATGAATAGCATGTGTTCTGAATGCATAAAAAAAATAGGATGGATTACTTGAGTGTCAAGACAAATGATATCAAAATGCACATTACCAAAGTCAGTTTTGTGATATGATCTTCAGCATTAATGACACTGGTGAATGAAAAAGTTGAATTTTAGAATAACATTTTGTTTGGGTAGGAGGAAAAGAAGATAAAAAGGAAATTGCAGACTGTAATAAGAAATTTTTATACTAACATGGTTTAAGAGAGAAGAAAAGGAAGAAAATAAAAATAAAAAAGATTTAAAAAGAAGTAGGGAAGACAAGAGAACTAGTATCTCCTCCTCAAATTCCACAAGTAATTGCCCAGAAGAAAGTACAGGCGCCAGACCCACTATCCACCGAATTCCAAATCGTGCATATACAGGCTGTCAGGGATTCAGATGGTTATTTCCCTTCTATTTGTTCCCCTTCTGCTGAATGAAGAACCTGAGAAGAAAACCTTTTTGACATTCCATCCTTTCCCGTCTCCCCAAACAATGTGTAAAATGCTACTTTAATCCTCATGAACAGATTCATATTTTTGCTCAACTGTCTCATGAGCTCTATTACCAAGATAACGAATCAAACTTTTATTCAAAGCTTAAACAATATATTAAGGGACCATGCATGAATTGGACATCTTGCAATCATTTACTTGGCAACGGAAAGATATGTATCCTTTAAGAGAGAAGCCAAGAACTAAAGCTCAAGACTCCAGTGGTTTTCCAGATCTTCGCAATTATGGAGCCTAGTACTAAATCACATTAGCCATTGAAAACTACCTAACTGATAAGATTATATAATATCATTCAAGATACACGACTCTCCCAAAAAAAGAAAGACATGAATTTGCCTAAGTGAGGAAAGGAGACTCTCCGACACTTGGTACTAAGCACTTGACCCAGAAAAGAACAAAGAAAGGGCAATCAATTGTTTAAATTGTCAATGTTTTATTTGAACCATTTTTATATGGACTAATTTATTAAAACATCATAAAAATGAACTTTTTCTAGGTCCTAACCAAGGGCATGTGATGTATACTTCTAAAGATGTGGCTTCAATATAAAATGGCATTATGAGATGTGATGTGTAGTTTTGTACATGTACTAATTTATATATATATATATGTGTATATATATATATATGTTAGTACTAATATAGAATATATGGATAATATATGTTACTAAATACTTCGGTACGATATTCAGCATTTCGATAATTTTTTATAAACACTGAATATAATTCCGAATACCAAATATTTTTAAAATGGATACCAAAAACCGTAATACTGAAACAGTGGTATCAAAAAAAATCGTTTTCAGCATCCTGCCAAAGTATGAACGCTCCTACTTGTTCCTAAAAATATTGGGCGTGTAATGTGCAGAAGATAGGATGTCGTATGTAAAAAATCATATCTTTTTGTCAGATTTTCTACTTTTTGGTATATTACTTTGTATACAGGTATTTTTACCCTTCATCAATCATTTACTCTATTATCAGTAAAAATATTTGGGTGCAATGGGTGATTCCAACATTACTGAAAGTAGCAGTACGAAGATGGCAAAAGGAGAACACAAGGAAACAACTTAAATGCATATGGAACATCGTGCCGTTAAGCATCATTGCTTTTGGTGATTGTGAGAGAAAGGAAATAGTGTTTTTTAAACCAACATAGAACAATACATGTAATGAAATATAGGGTCTTATTGTCTTAATTGCTATATTCCTGGTGTAATATGCAAGGTACAAAGATGCCTAACAATATCCCAATAAAGGCTATAAAAGAACTTTGTACTGTTGTTGCCTTGCTTGAAAAACATCTCGACTATGGCCGCAAAGATGTCTCTTCAGCTTTTTCCACCTCCTTAATATGGTTACACTTCATAGAATCCAAATCAATTTTAGTGTCAACTGCAAATTTGACTGGTCGAGCCAGTAAGCTTCTCCAGTCATGCCAACAACTTCCTTGATCTATTTTTTGATGTCTTGATCAGTAGCTTCAGTCTTACTTTGCTAGGACTAAGAGAGCATCTTGTCTCCCCTGTACCTTGTAACACTTCCACCTTTAAAAACTAATCAACGAGCCAAAGCGCTCAATATATTTTGAACCTCACTTTAGGGCTTAAGCAATTGATTTCTGCAATTTCTGCAAATTCCTCTTTCGTTTCTTCAATTCATCCATTTTCAGAGCTAGGGTTCTCGCTATTTTGGTGGCCAACAGAAGTTTCAACCCAGAAAATTCCGTCACTTCATCAATCATCTGATCTATCTTAACAATTTCAAAATTTTCCGCAATATCGAGAATCCTGCAATTCTCTTTTGGTTTTCCTGATCATCATTTGAGAATAACTTGATCAGACTAGGCTTATCAAGAAACACCTCACCGTCGCCGCGCAGATCACCTTCGCCGTCGTTATGCTTGATCGAACGTTAACATTCAACACCGACCGCCGGAGAAGAAGCTGCTGAAGCCGCTGACAAACAGCGCCAAATCGATTCATTCAATACGCAAAACCAGGAGCGATAATTTTCTCCACAGTTCCAGAGCTAAGCGCTGCACATTCCAGGTGCTATCTTTTCAGATTATTCTCATTATTTACTCCAAAATTCTTTCTATTGTTCTTAATTGATATCTTTTCGTACATATTTCTGATTTATTTGGGTCGTTTCTTGATATATTAGGCGTCTATTTGCATGTTATTATTTGCAATTTCTTAATAGCATCTGAGTTTTGTCATTTTGAATTGGAATTTGAGGTTTGGCAAAACCTTCTTGATATTTGTCACTTGTTTGTTAGGAGATTTTATTTTTAGGGAATTTATTAAATTGCTTACTATTTTATTTTTTGAGCTCTCAATGTTGCATTTTGATTACTTTGCATTATTCCTATCGTATATTTACTGTTCCATATACTATTGTATCGTTGGGTTGTTGATTTCGAGAGACTTTATCTTTTGTGATCTTCTGTAGTTTTTTTTGAGTTATTAGTTCTTAGTTTAGTGGAGTTAGGATTGATGGTGGATTAGGGTCATGTCTTCAGTTGGGATCGAAGGCGAGGGATAGTAGTGGTAAGAGGGGGACGGGCTTACGTAGGTTGAGAGTAGGGTCGTGGAACATAGCATCACTTACAAGGAAGTTCATAGAGCTAGTAAAGAGTCCTAAGAAGAGACAAATTAATATTGTGTGTGTCCAGGAGACAAGATGGGTAGGTACCAAAGCACGGGATGTGGACGGGTTTAAATTATGGTACTCTGGTGGCTCAAGAGATAGAAATGGGGTAGGTATCCTAGTAGATGAGGATCTTAGGGAGTATTTTTCTTTAAATAGGAGGATCTTAGGGAGTATGTGGTGGAGGTCAAGAGGATAAATGATAGGATGATGTCTATTAAACTTGTTATCAGTAGACATATAGTGAATGTAGTTAGTGCCTATATGCCTTAAGTGGGCTTGGATGAGGAAGTCAAAAAGCTCTTTTGGAAGGATTTGGATGAAGTTGTAAAAGGTATACCGAACACAGAAAAAATCTTCATTAAGGGAGATTTTAATGGGCATATCGGTGCAACTTCTAGTAGGTTTGACGATGTTCATGGAGGCTTAGGTTTTGGGGAGAGGAATGGAGGTGGGACATCTCTCTTGAATTTTGCTAGAGCCTTTGAGTTGGTTATTGCTCACTCATGTTGTCCGAAGAGGAAAAATCACTTGATTACTTTTTGTAGTACGATAGTTAAGACCCACAAATTGATTACATACTCATCCGGAAAGGTGATAGAAGCCTTTGTAAGAATTGCAAGGTTATTCTCAGTGAAAATATCTCCACTCAACATAGGCTTTAAGCGATGGATTTAGAGATTAAGAAGGATAAGACGAAGAAGGCTACTTATGTCCAATCGAGGATTAGATGGGGAGGCCTGACTCCTACCCTTTCTCAAGAGATAGGGAAAAAATTGAGTAGTTTGGGGGCTTGGAGTAGTAGCGGAGATGTGACCAACATGTGGGACACTACTACTAGTTGCATTAGAGAAGTAGCTACTGAGGTTCTAGGGGTATCAACAGAGTCCTTTGGTGGATGTCAAGGTGACTGGTGGTGGAATGGAGAAGTTCAAGGCAAACTGAAAGCTAAGAAGGTTGTCTGTACGAAGTGGTTGGAGTGCATGGATGAGAATGAAAAACGAAGGCTTAAGGATATCTATAAGACGGCGAAAACAGAAGCAAAGGTAGCAGTCACTAGTGCTAAGACAGCAGCATTTGAACGCTTGTATGTTGAGTAAGGAGAAAAAGGCAGGGATGAGAGATTGTATAGACTCGCGAAAGAGAGAGAAAAGCTCATGACTTGGATCAAGTGAAGTGCATTAAGGATGAGGTTGGTGAGGTGTTAGTAGATGAGACTTCTATTAAGCAAAGATGGCAACCTTACTTTCACAAACTCTTACAGAGATATTAAGCTAGGTGATTTGGCGCACTCTGATAGTCATCGAGACTTTGGCTACTGCAGGCATTCAGGGTTAAGGAGGTTAGACGTGCTATTAGTAGGGCAACCAAAGGGAGAGCGATCGAACCCAATGCGATTCCAGTGGATTTCTGGAAGAGCACGAATAAGGATGGCATGGAGTGGTTGACTAGGTTGTTTAATGCTATTTTGAAGACTACTAAGATGTCCGATGAGTGGAGGAGAAGTACAATGGTTCCATTGTACAAATGCAAAGGTGATATTCAAAACTGTAACAAGTATAGGGGTATCAAGTTGCTAAGCCACACTATGAAAGTTTGGGAGAGAGTGGTGGAGATGAGGGTGAGGAAAGGAGTGTCTATTTCAGAGAATCAGTTTGGATTCATGCTGAGGCGATCGACTACTAAAGCAATTCACCTTGTTCAGAGACTAGTGGAGAAATATAGGAAACGAAAGAGGGACCTTCATATAATATTCATTGATCTTAAGAAGACCTATGACAAAGTTTCGAGGGATGTCCTATGGAGGTGTCCAGAGACAAAAGGTATTCCAATGGTGTATATTAGGGTGATAAAGGACATGTAAGATGGAGCGAAAACTCGAGTAAGGACGGTAGGAGGAGACTCAGAGTATTTTCCTGTTGAGATGGGACTTCATCAAGAATATGTGTTGAGCCCTTTTCTTTTTGCCTTAGTGATGGATTAGCTGACACGGTCTATTCAGGAGGAGGTGTCATGGTGAATGCTATATGCAGATGACATAGTACTGATTGATGAGACTAGGGATAAAAGTTAATGATAGGTTGAAGGTTTGGAGACATACTTTGGAATACAAAGGGTTCAAATTGAGTCGAATACTTGGAGTGTAAATTCAGTGTCTGAGGGATGAATCGGACATTAAAGTGAGGTTTGCCACTCAACCTATTCCCAAAAGAGAAAATTTTAAATATCTTGAGTCCATTATCCAAGGTAGTGGTGATATTGATGATGATGTCACACATCATATTGGGGCAGCATGGATGAATTGGAGGCTTGCCTCTGGAGTATTGTGTGATAAGAAGATACCAATTACCACCTAAACTTAAAGGTAAGTTTTACAGAATGGTGATTAGACCGTCGTTGCTATATGGGGTGGAGTGCTAGCCAGTCAAAAACTCACATGTCCAGAAGGCGCAGGTTGCGTAGCTAAGGATATTGAGATTGATGTGTGGACATACCAGGAGTGATAAGATTAGAAATGATACCATTCGAGAGAAGTTAAGGGTGGTCTCCGTGGCAGACAAGATGAGAGAAGCGAGACTACGATGGTTTGGGCATGTGCAGAAAAGAAGTACCGACGCTCCTGTTAGGAGATGCGAGAGGTTGGATTTAGAGGTTACGCGAATGGGTAGAGGTAGACCGAAAAAGTATTAGGGGGAAGTGATTAGATAGGATATGGCGAAACTACATCTCACCAAGGACATGACCTTAGATAGAAAGGAGTGAAGGTCGCGTATTAGGGTAGAAGGTTAATAGGCATGTAGGGGTAGGATGATGTCTGGCCTTGTGATATAGTAGGTTAGTAGGATTAGGCATGTCTTTATATCTTATGTTGTTATTGTCCGGCTTATATTTGTTACTTATATTGTATTTATATATTATTATTGGCTTTCTACTTTGGTCAATTTTCTTTTTCATATCTAGTATCTTCTGCTTTTGGGGCTTGATATTTTTAAGACGAGTGTCTTCTGAAAATAGTCTCTCTATCTCTATGAGGTAGTGGTAAGGTCTGCGTACATTTTACACTCCCCAGACCCCACTTGTGGGATTCCATTGGGTATGTTGTTGTTTACTTCAGGGCTTAAGTGCGCTTCAAGCGGGCATTTGACAACATTGGTATCAATTATTGGATACAAGGAACCTATCAATCCTTAAAGTGAAATAGTCAACTTCATCCTTGAAATAAGTAAATTGCACCACATGCAAAAGAAATTGCATTAGAGAAACTCTTTAATGGTTTTTGAGAAATCTACCATGGATCTAACATTGTTGGCTCTTGCATTTCTTTCCTCTAAAACTTGTGACACTTAAATCCCCTCCAACAACACACAAAAATGCTTCCAACCCCTCTACAGCAACACAAATCATGCCAAAGCTACTTTTTTGCCAATCACAGAGTTCATGGATATCAATGTACATAAAATAACTCTCGAGCTCAAGTCTTGCATTAGCGAAATGAATACTCTACAATTTATCATCACATTTCCACCTCTCATCTAAGAAAATTATGAAACCCCACTATTACGTCAAATTCTATGATGTCCACCATCTATTGACCATTATCTGCCTCACAAAAGATAATCAACACTCTTAACTTTTTCTCCAACAAACAATTGATATATGCATTCCATTCTTTGACCCTTTTTGTTACTCTTTATCATTGAACCCCATACGTTGTTGTCCCGTACGTTGTAACAGCTTATCTTCAAGCTCATGCTTCTCACTTCACCTTTCTACCTCTACCATAATTGACATTTAACTCAAGTAATTTCAACTCCTTCTCACTATCCTTTTTCGGCAAAGAGCTTTTACAAAAGGACTCCATTTTGTAGACTATATTTCAATTCGTAACAGCAAATCAAGAAGCTCACTTTCAAATTGGATTGTCTAACTCCAAGCTATTAAGACCCATTTTGGCCAAAAAAATTATTCACTTCAGATCCAACTTGAAGTTGTAATTTCAAATTATAGAAACAAACTAACCTAATTTATTAGACAAAACACCTCCTTAAGACACAACTCTACTTTATCAGACCAGCTTGGGCACAACTCTACTTTATCAGACCCTCCTTAAGACACCAACCTTTCTCCACCAATTTAATGATTTTACTAGCATAATCTAGCCACCCACAAACTTCCACCAATCTCTAGAATGATAACAATAGAAGTTCAACTAATATTCTTCCATTTTCTATAAATACGTCCTTTTTCCTTCGAAGCCAGCATTTATGTAGATGCCAAATGATGCAATATCAATAGCCGAAAAGAAACCATAATTCTAGGAATAACAAAAAAGATAGAAAAGATAGATTGATTGATGCAAGAATTGCAATAATTGATAATACTATTTGATAGCCAAAACCCTCATTTAAGGAATCTAAAATAAGGCCCTAGACAAGAGGGAGTTGCTCATATGGTAAGCGCTCCTCACTTCCAACACGAAGGGTGCGAGTTTGAGTCACTAGGGGAGCAAAAAGGTGGAAGGCTCTTAGGGAGGGTTAAAAAAAGAGAAAACAACGCCCTAAACTCTCAAAGATACCCTCAAGAGGAAGGATTCCTAAAGCAAATAATTTCTCTTGATAACCCTCAAATGGAAAGATCCCTCAAGCAAGCAATCTCAACAACATTGTGTAGCAACAAAAGTCATAAACCTACTCTCTTAAAGAGTTTCACTCATCAAAGTCATATCATATCAAAATTAGTTAAGTCTCAATAAGATATTCTCACCTATTTATAGTCTAAGGTAACTATTACATAAATGCACAAAAGTGGCACTCCAAAAATTGCCAAGGCAACTCAAGAGTGCACTCATAATTGTGTGATCATGGTTGTCTTATAGACCATATGTGCCATTCACAATATGTAGGTGGCTCCATAGCATCAAGATAGAAGTACGATCTGTAGGTTGCAGTTATGGCAGAGCTTCTGACTTATGGCCCATATGTGGGATGTACGGACGGTAAGTTGTGCCATAGGTAAGTCACAAAACTTATGCAATAACCACTAAAATCCCAGGCTCTCAAGTATGATAGACCTATGGATCATATGTGGAATTCGCAATCCGTATGTGGCAACCATACTTCAAGCACGTCTAGCCTTCAACTTGTAACACAATGTTCGTTCTATACATGGATTCAATTCTAAATTTTCTTCCTCAAACTTTTCTGATTCCTTAATTTTTTTGGACCTACTTCATTTAGTATTTACCCATTTAGATTTAAAAACACATTTTCCAAGACTTCCAATTGGGGTTTTAGAATCAAACTTGAACTTTTGCTTCTCCTTCAAGCACACTTATTATCTTCAAATTTTGCAACTTCTTTACATCTTGGAATTCTCTCAAATTTCAAATTCTTGGATCCCTTCTACTTGACAAAGAAAGCCCAGTAACTTTGAAGCTCAAAATCCTACTCAATCTTCAAGCCCCAAAGCTTGTTCTTCAATTTCTTCAAACCCAACAATGGTAAAATCTTCAAATCAAATCTAAATGACTTCAAATTTCATGTTATACTCAAATAACACTAGAGAATGCAAATCTAGTGTCAAAACAAACAAAACTAGGTTGAAACAAGTTCTCGAATTTGGACAGATTTTATGAAATATTTTTTGTCATAGTCCTACTCGTTCAAGAGGTCACATATCAAAGCCATAACATATCAACTAGATGGGTTATTCTCACCTATTATAGTGTAAGCTAGCTATTGCATAAATGCCCAAAAGTGGCCTTCCAAAAATTGCAAAAGTAGACAAGATTGGACTATTAGTTGGCATACTTGGGCTCATAATGGTCTTACGAACCATATGGGCTATTCATGATCCATAGTTGGCTCCATAGCACCAAGACACAAGTTGTCCATGTCCATCCTCGACATATGATTCAAATCATGGGTCGTAAGTGAAGTGCAAACCATTTGTTATGCTCCAACCATATGTGACTTACGGTCACATACCATTCTGAAGTCGCATATACGGACCATATGTGGAGTCTGTGCTACATTCTTCTTCCTACTCCAAGTATTCTTCTAAATGGAACCTTGTACTTCTATTTTAGCATGTTCTCGAACTTCAAGCCTTCATGCCAAGCTCCTTTCAAACCTACGAGTAGCGACTTGATGAAAAGTCCTTGGGCTCCTACCCCAGAAAGTGAATGGCGCAAGATCCAAAATCTAGTGGATAATAAGTTCTCTCTTCTAACACCCAAGATATTATACTTGTCAAATGCTATTAATTACGTTAATAGTTCCATCCTTCATTCAATAATCTCAAACCAACTGATTTATCCTAGAAACAGAGAAGGTATTTCTTCCCACAATATCTAAATAGTTCCGCAACAATTACCTTTCTCTTCATCGTAAAACTAGGCTTCAACTATACCGTGCTTTACTTTTCCTAGTCTCTCCTCCCCCTACTATTCGCACTGCATAATAGTTGGACAGGAAACCCTTGATTCTTTTTTATAAGGTAAATAATCAAGCAGCTCTCGGTTCTTTATTTTGTTTGTTAAAATCTCCATAAAAATTAGATAGTCTCCACCTTTAAAATCTACAATTTCCAAATAAAGGATGCTTAACCCCCTTTCACTTACCAATGCAATACGTTTTCCACATGTTGCGGCCAACAAGGAATTAGGCATGCCATTTTCCACTATTCCCACAAGTCAAAACAATGGAGAAACAAACTAATACGAGAAAATTATATACCTAGCTAATCCAATATGTTTGTTTCATCTTTACCCATGGGACCATGATAGTAAGTAGCAGTCAGTATTCCCTTTCCTTTATACAAGACTAACCTGCTTTGCTAATCCATTCAAACCCCAACTCCTCGCCCATTAATGATTAGATGAGCAATACACCCTAATCTATGAAGCAATTAAGTAAATGAGTCAACAACTTGTACGTGAACAATATGATCAATCAGCTTGTCTTGGGGTTCTCCGTCAATGCCAATTTGCACAACCACAACGAGATTTGTGAAGGAAAAAGTATTTTAATACAAAACTAACCAAGAAAATGTGCAAGACCCTGAGCATCATAAGGATCAGAGAAACTGCCCATTCTTACACACATTGCAGCGGCAGCCTGCAAAACGCCCACAAGATGGAAAAAAGAAATTGCTCAGCAACATATGCCTAAAAACAATTGTTGATTATAATTCAATTAAACTGACCTTTTTCTGTGAAGCACCTTTACTCCCTTTGTCTTTAACTTCACTTTCTTCTTCATCAGCGTCATCACTTTCTTCTTCTCCTTCTTCGCTATCCTCTGTTTCCTCATCATCTTCGTCTTCACTTCCTTCATCGTTTTCGCAGTTTCCGGAATGTTCTGGAAGTCCATCGGGGTAGATATCAGGATCGTGAACAAGAAGAGCACAGAGGCCATTAGGGAGTTCCATGTATCTGTACAAACGCTTATCGTTCGGGGACTTTTCTACTATGTCATCCGCTGTAAAAGTACGGCCGCCGACCGCCATTGTTTTCAAGTCGAATGACACTCTCTGTGGCTCTGAGAGAGAGAGATTATTATGCCTTCTATACTCTCTCAGAATCTCGTGAAAATTGAGGGCAATGGTGCCTAAGTCTGGAAATTATAAAAGGTGTTGACACTAATTAAAATTCAAGTATAATTAAGTTAACGAAGATCAAATTTAATATTTTAAAATTTTAGCAACTATTTTTTTTAAAAATAATTTCTATAATTTAAATAATGAAAAAGGGTTAAAATTGCCCCTAAACTATGCAAAATAGACCACTTATACCCTCCGTTAGATTTTTGGACCAAAAATACCCCTGCCGTTATCTTAAGAGATCACAAATACCCCTCAAGGGTTAACAACACA